>JAJGOT010000259.1:395000-617500 GCA_022457155.1 Cladopsammia gracilis
CTTCTTTTCCTCCATAACACGAATTGATATTTGCGCAGTATTTTTTGTCAAGTGGGAAGTCGTGTTTATCTCGTACGCACCAGTAACATCCCACGACTCCATCACAGGAATTTGAATCCAACTTTTTGTCGCACTGAGGATCAAAGCACTTCTGTAAATCTTCCACTGAAGGATCGTTTACTTGTTCAGATGAGACCACAGTCGCTGCTACGGGACAAATGGAAACGCTAACGAAAAGAAAGAGTGTTGTATAAACCCTTTATACCTCGGAAGTGATCATCACTAAATATCGCCATGAGAGGTCATGAGAATTGTGGATACGATCACTAAAGATACCTTCCCTGATATTCTAACACCTTCTCTACACTCTTCATTTAGAAAGATATGGGGACAAGGAAGGAGAATTTGTATTTTGATATTTGGAACCAAAGGGTTAAGCACATGATTCAGTTACTACCAAGGTTCTTATAAATTTGATCAATTCATATGGTAAGAAAATCTTTAAAAGAAAGAGACTGCTTAGTGATCGCGTTTGATGAGCAAGTTAGAACGACAACCCAAATTAATTGAAATTCATTGATTTGCAGACAATAGTCAACGGGAGAGAACCAACCAGACTTGCGCATTTCTAATGCACTCTATTAACAATTTAGAGTCTATTCACTTTTAGTCGGCTTGTTCTTAAGCATATCCTATCGCTCGCTCCCCCCCCCCCCCCACCCCAGAAGGAGCCTGTGCCTTGTGGTCGATCTTACAACAAAGTTTTTACTTAGAACTTACCTGCTTGCTGGAAACTCATTTCTGCAGTAATAAAATTCAAGCCGTGAGAGGCAAGGGCACTCGCAAGTCAATTCAGGTACATTCGAGCATTCTCTGTTGGCAGAGCTGCAAGTGATGCAAGATTTTGACTGACATGAACTGTCAATTTTTTTGATACCTGAAAATATATAGGCAAGTTTATAATTACCTAGCATTTCTAGAGTCGTTATTAGAACCCTCATAGAGGAAAATGAATACAATGGTAATGCTAAAACGCGGTGATCAATTCCAAACTTCAAACGTCCCCCCTCCGGGTATACCCTGAGCATACCTTGGGTATTTGATTTTTTTCCGTGTCCAGGGAATTGGGTATTTGAACTTTGCCTGAGTGGAATAGATGGGGAATTTGAACCGCAAATGTCATGTTCTCAAAGTATAAATGTGATTCATTCTCAGACCACAGGAACATTCAGTAAATCCGAGTACATTGCCGACTACATTGCCACATAAAAGTGACAATTATAAAGATTTTGACTGACATTTGTTTTTGGGAAGAAGCATTTCATCCGAGCTAGGGTAGGGCATGTGAATGCAATTTTGGCCCAAGGGGGCGGTAATTTGAACGAACCAATCTTCAAAAATTCGAATATTCCGGGAGTTACCTGGGAGAGGATGTTGAAGTTTCGAATTAATGGCTGATAAAATCAGCATTGTGTAAACCGAAAAATTCTCACCTAAAAACGCGTTACTTACAGCCACACTAGAAATCTGGTACTGTTTACACCGCTGTCCAGTAGTCAGCGTGTTCACGCCTTGAAATGGAATACTCAGCTCATAAAAGTTCTCTGTGTTAATTTTCTCCAAATTTCTACATTGTTTTTTCACCAAATGTCCTTTCTGTATAAGGTCCTCTGCTATCTCTTTTTCTTTCGCGGTGATGTGGATGTACTCCAGTTTTTTCGCTGTGATGTCAGGTGACAGGAAATCTTTGTGCATGATAAGAAATCCCGCTCCATCTAACACGAAACACTCGTAGTTGCTTTCTTTGCATTTTGGATATGTATCAGTCAGGAGTCTGAAAAGATAATAATTATATCAGTTATTTAGTCAGTAATAATGATCAGGGAGTATATCAGTAGTCTGTGGGATATTCCGAATAGTATGTTGTATCAAGTATGAGGTATGTTTAAATCCTGGATGATTCATAGCTTTACTAGTTTGTGTTAGTTCAGGCGGTGATGGTTAGCGCGATGGTCTAATGTGATATCTCGGATAAAGTTAGTCTTAAAAAAGACTGTACGTGTGATTGCTGACATGAAGTTCGACCACAGGAGTATCAGCAGTTGGTCGACTATTGGATACTATGGATACTGCAGGGTTAATCCCACTACTCCAATCACGTGATCGTTTGTATATATATATATATATATATATATATATATATATATATATATCGCGGTATATACACGATATACCGCGGTACAGTATACCGCTTGTATATCGTTTATGGTGCTTATAATTAAGACACTTACTTTTGAAAGTACGATAAAGGGAAGTCCGCACCCATAACTCCAATCACGTGATCGTTGGTACTGTGTTTATGGTTTGATTCACCGCGGTATATCGTGTGGGAAGCGGTTATCACGACACCTGCTCCAAAAGCGTCTATATAAGGAGTGGACAGAGCAACCAATCCCGTGTTACGTAGCGCGGCATGATACCTACATGTCAGAGCAAGACGATATTTATTCAAAGTCGCCAAATCTGCAAATTTCATGCAATTTGCATATTAAATGTGAAATTAAATGAATAGACGTTTAACTCCAAAATTCTTAAAGTTTGTTTAAATCGTAGGAAGTGACAAATTCCTTAACAGAAAGACGAATTTCGTCGTATCTATTCTAAATTGTATATATTGATTAAATTTCCGGAGATACCTGTTACCATGGTAGTAATGGTCATATATTGTTAAATTGGACTCTGATAATTTAAACTGGACAAAATGTCATCCAATTTAACCATAAGTACATTTTGACAAAATGTCTGGATAAAACATTACCATGGTCTTTTTGTTGAGTCGTATGACTTTGCCAGCATAATTCCGGGTGTTATTCTGAAGACGCCATTTGATGTGCCAAAATATCTCCACACAAGGTACTTTGTATAAGCTGCCTTCTCCTGTAACCAAATGTCGTCGACCTCACTGCTAGCAACCACTGTGTCTCGTATGCCTGGTTTGAATCCAGGATTCACAGCGCTTGTACTTGTCATGTACGATTTGTATGCTTTCACACGAGATACCGTCTCATCCAAGCCAAGGTAAGTATATGGATCTGTGAAGGCTTCTGCACCAAACTTCACCACAGTTGTATCTATTATAGTAAAATATTTAAACGGACAAGAATATCAGTTATGTTTCACCAGTGAGATATTTCGGGTGAAATAAGTATTTAAAAGACCCCATGATGTTTGAACGCAGAAGAAACAGCCAGCTTGTGATTTGATATCTCGCCATTATTCCATGATCATTTTGTACATTACTCAGTGACATTTTAACTTAAAAGTTCAAAATCACACAATCGTCTGATGATTCTTTGTTATAACCCCTACTCTTTCGAACTAAGATACCTGATGCAAATGCAGATTACGTTTACTGGTAAATGTCTTCTGCTGTCATGATGGTGTTAATTTCCATAAAGTTACGAAACCACTAGGTTATGTCTACTTGAAAGGAGAATGTCTACTTGAAAGGAGACATCGTTTACCTACCGTTAGATGCATATCTTGAAAACTGAATACAGGGTTCATTGGGCCTTAATAAGTCTAAACGATGATACAAGAACTTGAAACCTGTTTAAAGCCAAAAGTAAGGAATAATTAAAATTGGCGTCGTGGCATGGATCGAACGTTTATATAGGCGACTATGACGACGAAGAATGTGAGGACGATAATGATATGATAACGATGATATTGATGATGATGATAGTGATGATGATGATGATAATGATGATGATATTGATGATGATGATAGTGATGATGATGATGATAGTGATGATGATGATGATGATGATAGTGATGATGATGATGATAGTGATGATGATGATGATAGTGATGATGATGATAGTGATGATGATGATGATGATGATGGTGATGATGATAGTGATGATGATGATGATGATGATGATAGTGATGATGATGATGATAGTGATGATGATGATGATAGTGATGATGATGATGATAGTGATGATGATGATGATGATGATGATAGTGATGATGATGATGATAGTGATGATGATGATGATAGTGATGATGATGATGATGGTGATGATAGTGATGATGATGATAGTGATGATGATGATGATGATGATGGTGATGATGATAGTGATGATGATGATGATAGTGATGATGATGATGATGATGATGATAGTGATGATGATGATGATAGTGATGATGATGATGATGATGATGATAGTGATGATAATGATGATGATAGTGATGTTGATGATGATAATGATGATGATAGTGATGATGATGATGATAGTGATGATGATAGTGATGATGATGATGATGATAGTGATGTTGATGATGATAATGATGATGATAATGATGATGATGATGATGATAGTGATGATGATGATGATGATAGTGATGTTGATGATGATAATGATGATGATAGTGATGATGATGATGATGATAGTGATGATGATGATGATGATGATAGTGATGATAATGATGATGATAGTGATGTTGATGATGATAATGATGATGATAGTGATGATGATGATGATAGTGATGATGATAATGATCATGATAGTGATGTTGATGATGATAATGATGATGATAGTGATGATAGTGATGATGATGATGATAGTGATGATGATAGTGATGATGATGATGATGATGATGATAGTGATGATGATAGTGATGATGATGATGATGATGATGATAGTGATGATGATAGTGATGATGATAGTGATGATGATAGCGATGATGATGATGATGATAGTGATGATAGTGATGATGATGATAGTGATGATGATAGTGATGATGATGATGATAGTGATGATGATAGTGATGATGATGATGATAGTGATGATAGTGATGATGATAGTGATGATGATGATGATGATGATAGTGATGATGATGATGATAGTGATGATGATGATGATGATGATGGTGATGATGATAGTGATGATGATGATGATAGTGATGATGATGATGATGATAGTGATGATGATGATGATGATAGTGATAATGATGGTGATGATGATAGTGATGATGATGATGATGATGATGATAGTGATGATAATGATGATGATAATGATTATGTTGATGATAGTGATGTTGATGATGATAATGATGATGATAATGATTGTGTTGATGATAGTGATGTTGATGATGATAGTGACGATAGTGATGATGATAGTGATGATAGTGATGATGATGATGATGATGATGATGATAGTGATGATGATGATGATGACGACGCTGATGATAATAACGATGAAATTTCAAAGCGGTCAAAAAACGTTGTAAGAAAATCGTATTCAAAAGTCTAGTTGAATAATTAAGGTAAACAGATAAGCGAACGAAATGGATTAAGGTTTAGGTACGTACGGCATTTTAGTTATGTCATATTAATCCGTTTCCCAACTTTATTGTTAACGATATGTTTTATGGTTATGGTCTTATGGTTTATGATCAATACCCGTCACCTTTTTACTCTGCAAATTCAAAACATGACAGCTCAAACGCTTACTTTTAAGAGTGTTTTATTTTTTATCAATACGATTGTTTACTATATACCTGAAGGAATGGTCTGACTAGATAGTATTTCATCCTTATCACCATCTGCCACCACAATTCCCACGGTGAAATTGGTTTTAGCAACTGGTCTCCAGTAATAAGTCGACGGCACATCTAAAACTGTAACTCCTTCCTTGACTTGGCCACCACGAGCAAGATATCGCTTTGATGTGAATGATGCGTTTCCGGATCCACCACTGAGACAGTAACAAAAGCTAATAAACAAACAGCTTAACCCTTTAAACTCCCAAAAGAGCCCGAAATTCAAGAAACATCCCAAATTTCATTTTGTAAAAATTAATGTCTTCATAATTGACTCTGGGAGTGAAAGGGTTAAAAAATAAGACACTATGAACAGTAAACTGGATAGATGGGCTTTATTGAAAAGCTCTGAAAATGAAGTTAGTGGTGTATTTTTCTGAACCAAACTTTCGAAAGTACTTACTAATTGATGCACGAATTTCCGCAAGGTACTTACATTTTGATAGATTGAAAAACCATGTTAAAGCCTGGTTCGGATTCCAAGGCAGTAATGTCCATAAAAATTGGGTCCACGAAGGCATTAGAAGGGGCTGGTAGAAGAGGGTGCATCATGGTCCTTCCGGAGCTGTCCGCCATCCATACATAACTTAGTTGGCCTTTCTGAAAGTACGTGACTTCGGAAAGAAGATCGGCCATGCTGATATCTGTACCAACAACACCGATAAATTTACCTTGGTGATAACATGGTAGTGTTATGGATGTTAAAAGTCCTGATGAAATAAAATGGAATCGGTGAGATATCATACATATAGCATCTGTGTAATTGTGGGTTGGAAAAAGGCATTGTGGGAAGACATCTTAGCATCCTAAACACACAATCACGGAACAGGCTGTCCGAGGTCGTGGTTTCATCTTACCACCAAAGTCGGTGCACATATATAGACTTGTAGAGGTGGATTGCAGAACGGCCTATAATTTGGGAGCCGAAACATTTTGAATATCCCCTCACAGGGATGGGACTCTAAGCATTTGAAGCCCTTTAAATCTTCTAGGACCGCGCCCTTTCCCTTTTCCAGGCAGTCACTGATGTAATATACGGCTAATACGAGTGGTAACCGTTTCTTACCTGTGCCAAAAGCGTCAATGTAAGGGATGGATATGATTGGCTCATTGCGAACGGTATTGGATGAGAAAAAGTCGTAATAAGTAGCCATGTCACTTCGCAATTTCTCTGCGTTCGCCACATAGGTAAATTTTCCAACCTTGAAGCAAAACAAAACGTTTGAAACGGCGAGTTAGTTTGCAACCAGAGAAAACATATTGCAGCGTCTCTGAAGTTGGTCAAGTCTGAAAATTAAACTTAATATTACAGTTTCTCCTTTGAAATATTTGGATGCTAAAGTTCAAGTAAAATAAGTAAGTTAACATTCAAATTGATTTGCTGGTATTAGAAAGGACGACCGCGATTGTTTCGATGTTTATTTTAAACGACATATACAGTTATGACATGCAAAAGCAAAGCAGTGATTCCTAACACCAAGCTGTTGACCCTTTAATTCCCAATATCAACCTACAAATTCTCCTTTCTTGTCCCCATACGTTTCTTATTAAGGATTAAAACTGACAAAGAGAAATTTGGTGATGGTCACTATTGGGGCTTAAAGGTAAAGGCCAGACCCTGAAACTTTCACTATGGACCGGTCTCTATGCTGTCTATGTGGTTGTGTTTTGAAAACTGAAATACACGTTTCGTTTGGCCGCGGTTCTGTCGTCTTCCATTAATGCTTGGTTAGAAGTTCAATTATTTGTCTGAAATTATTAGAACCTCAGCCGACCAAATGGTCAAATGAAATCTGTTTATTAGGTTCTTACAGTGACATCAGCTGCCCTTGTCACACCGAGACCTTGTTGATCAGCAATGTACTGTAGTATTGGTAAGTTCTTCAGCATTCCATACGTCAAAATCGCAACCGAATTTTTCAGCTCCGCATTTTTTCTTTTGATGGTTTGCAAGGTTGCTGTCTTATCATCAGTTGGCTCACCATCCGTCAGAAAGATGATGACCTTTTTTCTGGAAGAATCAATTCCATCAGATGAGCCTTTGAACAGGTCAAACGCGCGATTAAATGCGTTGGAATAATGTGTATATCCTGTAAAAAAAGGGAAAATACAGATAGGAGATTTTAGACTGTTAATTGTTTGCTAAGAAGACTCAGCAGACTTATTGACCAGTATCAATCCGTTACAGATTTGAAAACATAACATTCCGTTGGAATATATAACATAGCCGGTCAATGACTACCTGCACTTTACGAAACAGTTAATTACTACTTTAGTAAAAAGTGATCTTCGATAAAACAAACCGAAATAGCGAAAATCCTAAAAACCGTGAGCAAATTAAGCAGTATAGTGACTGTCGAACCTGCCATTACTGAAACCTACATAATTCGTTTTCAATTCATAGATGAAAGCTTTAAAATTCTTGTTTGCAGGGTCATTCTAAACATCGCCTCCCCCAACCCAAAGAAATACCACTCTTACTTTCAGCAGTAATAGCGTCTACGTAGCTCTCCAAGTATTTGATGTTGATTGGCGTGGCAGTGGCTAAACGTTGGCTGTGGCAGCCTCTTCCATCGTTGTCGTATTCAACAGGTGTGGAAGCCTGGTCACTGAATTTCACTACTCCAATCTACAGGAAAGACAAAACGTTTGACTCCATTTTGTCTTATTTTTAGCATTCTATACGGCGGTGACACCTCCCCCCCCCCCCCCTTCCCACCTCCGCCACCTCTCTCTCCAATCCTCGGTATTCCTGATAATTCGTTGAAGGGATCATACTTACCCTGTCCCTTGGGTTCATTGTCCTCAGAACAGTTTTTGCAGCCTCCTTAGCGACTATGAGGCGTGATCCTCTCATGGAGCCACTGTGATCAATAACTAGTACAACGTCTTTAGGTTCTGGCGTGGCTGTTTCCACATAAAAAGGTCTGAACCGAGGATCATAAGATCCACAGCTTGTTTTGTCTTCAAACGCTGGAAAGTTCGCAAGCACACCCTTCTCGGAAGCAAAGTACTGCCACTTGATCACAGGATAATCCTGAGAAATGGTCTTCATTTCCTCCACAACTGAATCCGCGACATGGGTAAGGGGAGTTTCAGCATTTTCTGATATTTTCACACATATGCCTGAAAGATCGACTTTTGAGCGAAATCTTGAATCGTATTCTAGTCCACCAGAAAATTGTACATTGCAGCATTCCGTTGGGGTTTGTCTCGGAGGTGTGGTCCAAGAATTTTCCACGGCTACTTTGAGTCTTTGTGTAACCTTGAACCTTTCCTTGAACTTTTCGGATATGCCAATTGCCAAGGTCTGAATCACTGCATTACCATCCACCGGGTTTTCAATAAACTTCAACTTGTCAAACGCCTCCTAAAATGGAGCACAACATAGTATTTATGTTATTAGGACCTATTGGCGCTTCAAATGCCTGAGTGGCAACATTTGTATTTCAATGTCCAATTTTTTTAGCCTACTTAGTCAGATAACCAAAGTGAAAGATCACAAATGCGAACAGCAAAATAAAGAGCTACGTACAGTTCCCGGTATGGGTTACAGCTTTCAATTTTGTACTGCGTTATATACAAGCGGGTGCTTGTAAGAAATTATCCCCGGGTGGGGGGACTCCTATATAAAAATGACGGGGGTGCTCGTCGTACCTTTTAGGGGTCAAAATTTGTAGATTGGTACCGCTTAGGGTACTAAAATCTAAAATGACCACCGTTAGAATTATCGCGGTATCTTTTAGGGTATTGAGCTAAAAAAAATATGACATGAGTTGCTTTAAAATTGGTACCTCTTAGGGGTAAAAATTATTTTGAGCAACGCCCATCAATCGAGATTCTGGTACCTTTTGGTGTATTTCAGTCGAAAGTTTCCGACGAGCACCCCCGTCATTTTTATATGAGGGTCCCCTCCCCCCCTCTCCAGGGAAATTATCCTGAAACTTAAGAAAAACTACGGTGGACAAAGTGAGTGGAGTATATACTGTATTTGCGTAGTCTTTCCATGTCAAGACCTTTTCGAGCTCACTAAGTGTAATCGAACTAGAGCCAATCATGACTATAAACTTTATGTAAAAGCAGCTATTCGTAATTGCTATAAGTACTCCCTCTTTGTACACCGCTTAACTGTTCAATAACTTTATTTCGAAATAGACTCAATGCAAGATGTACATGTACACTACCAAATAATTGTAAATAGTTTTAATTGTAAATAGTTTTTTTAATGTTTGTAATTGTATTTGATTTTAGAAATTTTATTTGAGGAAATTGTTTTATATGGGGTTAACCTCATGATTTCTCCTTTCAGGAAGTGTTTTTATTAATTAGTTGATTTCCTGAATAAAATATAATGTTATGTTATGTTATGTTATGTGTTATGTTATGTTATGTTATGTTATGTTACGTTACGTTACGTTACCTTACGTTACGTTATGTTATGTTATGTTACGTTATGTTATGTTATGTTATGTTATGTTATGTTATGTGTTATGTTATGTTATGTTATGTTATGTTATGTTATGTTATGTTATGTTATGTTATGTTATGTTATGTTATGTTATGTTATGTTATGTTATGTTATGTTATGTTATGTTATGTTATGTTATGTTATGTTATGTTATGTTATTTTAAACTCGTAATAATTTATGGATTACTACGGAGTAACCGAAGTAAACGTTCTTAAATACGAACAACAGTGGAAGAAGCTAGAGTTCCGTTTGAGTACATAAAAGCTATGAATTTCCTACTGCTCTGTATACAGGATGTTTGCAAGAACTGAAGTATAAGGGGCACGCTATTGTATGAATCCGACCAACTGCATATCCAGGTATATCAAGAACAAACTTTAAGTGTTACCTGTAAAGTGTTTGTACCAAGACCATCTACTGCTAGCGTAGAAAGCGTTTGACCGAATTTCTTTGGATCAAGTATATCTGCTGCCAAGCAAGGCCGAATAAACAGTGTCGAAAAGAACATAAAAATCATTAACACTCTGCTCTGGCTGATCAATGAAGAATCCATCGCATTGAGACGAGGTAACGTGGTAACAATTCAGTCTACTCGTGTCTTTTCGTGCGTTATTATATGGCTCAAACTCACCACATTGCGTTCTTCCCGACGGTATAAGTTATGAAAGTAATTTTACGATATAAATCATGTGTCGTGTGACGTTATTTGGTTTTGTTTTCCTGTTAGGTGACAAACAGCACTTGTTTTGATGCCCTCCGGCTCCAGGGCCAATATTGACTTTGGACCTCCTTGAATCACTTGGTATGCATATACTTACTGAGTAAGCATTTGCGTACTTTTGAAGCTAATGTAGTAAGGAAGGGAATGAAATACCACTTTCATAAAAAAACGAGTTAGTATTGCCGCTTTTATTCAATATGCCCAAGTCTTATAAATGTTTAATAAATTTATTTATAATTTAAATGCAACCAAAACGCTTAGTCATAGTGGAAACTGCAAAACTACTGGAATTTTAATTACTCTTGGTTTTCACATGACGTGAAAAAAATTAAAAAACGATCTAAAATATAGATTTTACAGAGCTGTTTCTAACATAGTATGTTGATACCAGTGTTAGAAGCATGCCGGAAACTTGCTATTTATTCATTTATCCTTTCTGACCTTAAATTTACTATCCTGAATAGATACCCCTAAAAAGTTCTCAAAAAATAAAAGAAATCTAAAAATGACAATTTAAAAATCAAGTAACACAATACAGCATTAACGTAAATATGTACAGATCGATGCCTTAGTTGGATTAGGGGTCAGTAGTGCCCCTCCCCCCTACCCTGGGGGAGGGCGAAGGGATTGGGTGATGTTGTCTGTGTTCTGTGTTCTGTGTCTGAGTTGTTGTTTTTTTTTTGCTGAAAAACAAAGCTTCATGTCGGGCTTTTGCAAATGCAGCATATTCACGTGCGTGACATAGTAAAAGGTCTGGGATTTGTTACCGATCGTTTAAAAAGGCCCCTTTTGTTCTAGTATCTCAATATTTGGGTCATCACGGATCCATTTGTGGGTTTTGAAGTCAATGATCGGCATTCCCTTAGCAGTGTCATCAGTGTATCCCGGGAGACACTCTCGTATTTTAGCTTCATTTTTGGTGACGAGTCAACTTGGACAGTTATTTCTACTAAAACGTTTGTTCTTTAGGAATTCGGCATCAGACTCAAAAGTCGAACCACCTCTTGTACAGCATAATATAGAAGAAATTACTGCTCAGTAACTTTCATTTGAATGCTCTCACTATAGGATTTCATCAACAAAATCAAAAGTTACAACTACCTTGTACAGCATATTAATGTAGAGTACCAAAGGAAAGTATTGCTCAGTAGCTGTCATTTGATTGGTCACACTTTACTAGGAATTTATCCATCCCACAGACTCAAAAGTTCGAACCACATTGGGCAGCATAATAAACAGTACCACAGGAAAGTACTGCTCAATAGCTTTCATTTGAATGGTCACACTGTAGGATTTCATCCACAGACTCAAAAGTTAGAACCGCCTTGTACAGCATAATAAACAGTACCACAGGAAAGTGCAGCTGAATAGCTCTCGTTTGAATGGTCACACTGTAGGATTTCATTCACAGACTCAAAAGTTAGAACCGCCTTGTACCACAGAAAAGTACTGCTCCCCTAGCTTTCATTTGAATGGTCACACTGTAGGATTTCATCCACAGACTCAAAAGTTAGAACCACCTTGTACAGCATAATAAACAGTACCACAGGAAAGTGCAGCTGAATAGCTCTCGTTTGAATGGTCACACTGTAGGATTTCATTCACAGACTCAAAAGTTAGAACCGCCTTGTACCACAGAAAAGTACTGCTCCCCTAGCTTTCATTTGAATGGTCACACTGTAGGATTTCATCCACAGACTCTGGCAGACTGAAAAGTTTGAACCACCTTATACAACATAATAAATACACTCTGTATTTCATCCACAGACTCAAAAGTTACAACTACCTAGTACAGCATAATATAGAGTATCAAAGGAAAGTACTGCTCAGTTGCTTTCATCGATTACTTATTAAGATTTCTGCCAGACTCGTACTCAGAAGTTCGGCTACTTTATTTAATAGCGGAGCACTCGCCGGGCCGAAGGCCCGGCTGCGCAGCCCCATACTCATAGAACCAGGGGATAGAACCAATGCCCGTCTTTTTATAATGGTCATGGCTAGCAGAATGTTTCGCGGGCGCGCGTGTACCCGCCGCCGCCGTCGCGCAGGACTACAATAGCTCGCGGGCGCGTATGACGTCGCAAAACATGCGAGTACGACGTCATATTGAAACCAAAGCGAGGCTTTGTTTTTTGCGCGGTTACAAGGCCGAATGTCACGTCAGCTAGAAAAACATTTGACGTTTTGCTGTGAATTTACTAAGAGGAGAAAACCGTTTTAAAGGCGTTATTTCCCTGAATATTTCGCGGTTTGCTACTCGAGACAAGGATTCTAATTAACCCTATTCAGACTGGGCTTTTTTAGGCAATCTGTGACTGGGGGGGGGGCTCCTCGGACCCCCTCTATATCTCTGGAACCAGTAAGGCTAGGACCATGAAATTTTCACACAATGTTCACCTCCATACAAGGAAACCTCACACCCAGTTTTGACCTGCCACACCCAATTATGACGTCACAATAACGTCATTTTTTGTTTTTCCGACGTTTCTTTGATATTTTTTTATCCAGATGCTTAAAATATCAAATATAACTGTAAAATCATCTCTTTAATATTACAACATAATAAATACAAACAAGGACACACTTGTAAAGCGAGAAAAAGCAATAAAAAGCGATAAAACTATAATTTTGAAATTATTGTCCGCCATCTTGGATCCGCCATCTTGGATCCGCCATCTTGGATTTTCCTTTTTTTTTGTTTACATTAAAATTTAAAAAATATCTAAAAGAGAAAAGGATCAGAATGTATAAAACACGTATCAAACTAATGTCTATTATCCAAACAATGAACTTAGAAGCGTTATTTAATAAATAGTACAAAATGTTTGTCTATAAGTAAAAGAGAGCAAAAATTTACCTACCCCTCCCCCCCCCAAATATTTGGTGTTAAAATTTTTTGATGTCTTTCAAGAACTAGTCCCAAGAAAAAACTATTCTAACAAGAAAATGCACTATAAGTCAAAGAACAAGATCTTAAAATAAAAAATTCACCATATTTTAATATTTTGAAAACCTATGTGTCAAAAACCGGTTGCCATGGCAACATGGTTAATCACACTGACATGTTATGGATACCAAAATGTCCCTAGATAAAATCTATGAAAAGGTAGAAAATTTCAGCCACATAGCTATTTCGGTGTAAGAGTTATCACAATTTTACTGGAGGGGGGGTTCGAAAAGCCCCCCCCCCCTCCCCCAGTCTGAATAGGGTTAAGAGATACTCAGAAGCCGCTTTAGTGGAAAAAGACGAGCTTTCAGGGATAAAATCTTGCTTCGAGGAACTTCATGTATTACGTTTTTATCAATGTGGGAGATGTTTGTTTTTTACGGATTTCAGAACCAGAAGCGGAGATTTGAATTGCCAAGCAAGCGAGGGACTTAAAGGTAAAACAGATTACATTTTTCGATGGGAATTTATCTTGATATCAATCTGTGATTGACTTTTTCTTTGTGTTCTCGTTAGTTTTGGAGAATTGTTTATAAACGTGTAGCTTAAATTCAGTTGTTCAGTTGTATTAATTTCTTGAATTTCATCGAAGACACGGTTCGGCCTCGATGCGATATAAATGGTACGCGTTTTGCTTTTAAACATAAACTAATGGAGATTTGAATAAATTTTTTCCAAAGAAGATTGTGTTGTCCATTTTTATGTGTTTGTTCATTCATTACATAGATTGAAAAGCGATTTTATGTAAACAAAACAAGACTTAGATTTTATACTCGCGTCGCCTTATGCAAATATGTTTGTATATTTTTGCAAGTTTGATTTCCAAATCAGTTTCTCGGGCATTTTTTTCCAAGCAACAACTGTATTTTAGTAATAGTTATTCTAGACGGAGAAAAAGTTGTTTTTGTGAACTTTTGTACGGTCTAAATGTACTGAGCAGACGGTCGGGTGATACTGTTTTTGAGAATTGCTAAAATTGAAAAATAGCCCGGTCGGTCGTCAATCTTAATTCTTGTGTTTCCGACCTTTCACCTAAGTTAAGTTTCATCTTAGTTAAGCTTGTTCAGAGGGTCTTCAGAAAAATGGCACAACTGTTCGTCTTTCAGAGAAAAAGCCTGTGAGTATTTGGGGCGCGAGCGAAGCGCGAAGAAAGAGCGTGGAAATGCGCGCGGAGCGTGAAGCGCGAAGGGAATCCTCCCATCCCCTCCCGTTTCTAGCGCCTGCCACGCAGGCTATCAGAGAAATGGCACAATCCGTTCGGCTTTCAGAAAAATAGCCTACGAGTATTTGGGGCGCAAGCGAAGCGCGAGGAGAGAAGGTGGAGATGCCCGCGGAGCGCGGATCGTGGAGCGCGAAGGGAATCCTCCCTTCCCCTCCCGTTTCTAGCGCCTGCCACGCAGGCGATTAGAGAAACGGCACAATCCGTTCGGCTTTCAGTATAATTGGGGTTTTCACTTACGTCATATCGAAATTCAGAACCATTAAACAACAGTTTTCGATTCCAAAATGTTTATGGAATTGTAGAGATTCGTTCAAGAGTTATAGGCGAACGAGTATTAGACATTTTTGGTAAGAAATGTGTGGAGCGGTCATCTTGGTGCCCCACTCAGGGGCACCAAGTATCCACAAGTATCTGGTATCCACATACCATCTAAGAAACAGCTTTGTAGGATGTGTACTTTAGAATTTTATATTTTTATGACGTCATGTGCAAACCCCAATAGCCTGCTAGTATTTGGGGCGCAAGCGAAGCGCGAGGGGAGAGCGTGGAGACGCCCGCGGACCGCGGATCGTGGAGCGCGAAGGTAATCCTACCTTCCTTCCCGTTTTTCGCGCCTGCCGCGCACGCGATTAGAGAAATGGCACAATCTGTTCGGCCTTCAGAGTTTTCGAAGCGAGTAAGAGTTCCGGATTAACAGGATCGAGATTTTTAGGATATTTCCGAAGAACACCCCGTCATTTTTATATGTGAGCACCCATTTCATTTCCCCCCCCCCCTCCCGGGGAATACCTAACAACTGGGAAAAATACGAAGCGATACTCAATGATTTTACTTCACTTAGCAAAAATACCTTGTACTTATGCTTAGCCTTTTTTTTCTATGTATAAATTCATATTAAATATAGAAGCAGTTCCTCTGGTATTTTTAAAAATAACAAGTTTTATTTAAAAATAACAAGTTGTTATCGCGTTTTGGCCATATATTAATATATTTTTAGGCAAATCTACTTATTAGCTCTACAGATTGCGTTCGTGCCTTAAGGGACGATTCGCAACGACGATTTTTAGCGCAACATGGGTGCGCGGACGATTTTCTTCGCAATTTTTACGTTGCGAAGTGTTTGAATCAGCTTCAAAAACTTGCAACGCAAAAACCAAATTTTACCGGTCAAGTTGTTTCGTGTAACATACCTGTCGTTAATTTTGTTGCGCAAAAATCGTCGTGCGAATCGTCCCGTTTAACAGCCTTTATGTCTATCTGCTACTTTTAAAATATTTTAGCCGCACGTTTATAATAGAATAGAAAATGAGGCGCATGTGCAAAAGTGATAAACATGCAGATAGTCGCATGCGGGCGAACCTTTGTTTAGTTATTGCTTCATTGGTATATGCGCCTCATTTACAAACCGCGCTACTTGAAGCCGGATAACTTAAAAAGGTATGACCAGGGACGTTTTAAGAGGTAGCGGGGAGAGGGCTTCATTCAACAACCTCGATAATTTAAAATCTAGTCTAACAGCATTCAGAGTATATACGACTACATATGAGAAAGCCAAAACATATTACTATGCCAACTAAAAGAAATACACCATAACAGCAATAAAAGCAGCAATCGAACCCGACCCTTTGTCCCTTACTTCGCCGTCGTTATTGAAGCTAGTCGTGATATTTCCGCTTCCAGGAGCTCTTGTACCCGCAGATTAACAACAACAACAACAATAAGCTCAGTGTATCGGCATGACTATAAATCGTTACAGTATTGTAAAAGCGTAAGATTACATAGACTTCAAAGTTAACAAACAAACATACAAAGATAATCAAACAGATTACAATGAATTAAATCTGGGCCCGTTTCTCGAAAATCCCGGTAATTTTTCGGGTCCGAAGCCAAATATTGAAATCAAAATCTAAAGAATAAAAGCGCGGGTCCTAGCGAACAAACCAGTCCATTTTGTTTTGCTAACTGATAGTTTTCTGGTACCATGACTGCACTCACTGCAGTCAGAATCAATCGGTATTAAGCTGACTTCTCTACGTCAGATCATCGTGTAATTTCTACCACCAACTGGTTTTGAATTGAAGTTTGGCAAGACGTATTTTCTGGAAAATCGATATTACCATGACGACGATAAACAAGAATCTTCAAAATATCTCAAAGTGAAAGTTTGCAAGATCAAGATTTCGATTTTGGAATTACTTCAAGATAGTGTCAAAATGTAATTTTCATTTACTTTCTCTTTGTGGAATGCAACATTACATTAAAACACAGTTAAACCTTAGGAAATATAATGTAACGCGTCTTGAGTTTGTCTGGCATCAATTTGTCACTGGTGCTGCAGGGGGAGGGGGAGGGGGTATTAAGGTATAATAGCGACGGGGAAGTGCAGTTGTTTGAAACTTGCGATCTGAGAACGTTTTTGCGTGGGTTAGAAATTTTGTGGTGACGATTTTTTGGGTGAAAGAGTCTGGTGAGGACCTTTTTATGAATTAATTAATTAAATTAAAACTTTATTGAATCTCCCAATCAGGGTTTTTCAGACCCAACGTACATAAGCATATAAATAATTCATAAGGTAAGTGAAACATTGAATAAAAATGTCAAACGTTAAAATTGTGATAATAGCTAAAAACATCAAAAGGTAACTCTCGTAGCTAACAAGAAATGATTCGAAAAGGAATTCTCTAAGTTTCTTTTACATTTTGGGGTTAAGTTCTGGGCCTTTGAACTTTTTTAGGTCTGGTTTTAGCCTAACAGGACTTATCTTCGGGGACTAACAATTTGGCCTTATTCGGCCCTCTTCATTACTATTATAGCTATTTATAAATTAGTTGTATTAGTTTATCATTAACTAACCACTCATATATTTTTTTGAAATTCAAATTTAAGGAGCTGTACGGTTATAGCTTTTTCCCTCAGTATAGCTTTGGCCCTGAGGAAGGCTAATTTTGCTAGCCGAAATGTTGGTCGCCAAATAAATCAGCCCATTTCGTTTGTCTTATTAGACTTCAAGTGACGTCTGGCTCGAGCATCTCTTGATTCATACTACTTGTGATCATTTTTCTACTTTTTTCACACTCTTTCACCTGATGGCCTTTCCGTGATGGATATCACTAGCAACAGCTTATATCTTTCTTGTCAACCACTATGTGGAGGAAGATTGAAGTGATCATGACACAAGCCGCATATACTCCAACAGTAATACCAAAGATAGCCCCGCCCGACAAACCGCCTTCATCATCATCAGCTTTGTCATCATCAGTTTTTGTCTGTATATTGCCGCTACCGGGAGCTCTTGTTCCTACAGTTAAAAACGCCAAAAAAAAATGAAAGTACAACTGAATTGAGTCTGTGGATGAAATCCTAAGCTTCCGAGGAGCTCTTTTACCTACAGGCCTAGGTAAAAACGCCAGAACAGACAAAGGACAACTGAATTGAGTCTGTGGATGAAATCCTAAGCTTCCGAGGAGCTCTTTTACCTACAGGCCTAGGTAAAAACGCCAGAACAGACAAAGTACAACTGAATTGAGTATGTGGATGAAATCATTAGCTTCCGGTTGCTGTTGTACCTAAAAACATCAGAACAGTCGAGATGAATGGATGGGCGAAATAGAACTGAATTTAGACTGTGGATGAAATCTCTAAGTATGACTACTTTAAAGGAATAGAATGTTACCTTCTGTGGTCAATAATAATAATAATAATAATAATAATAATATTTATATAGCGCTTATACATCGCGGTTCTAAGCGCTTTACAATAACACCAGGAATAACAAAGAACCTAATGATAGCATTTGTCGCGAAGGGGAATTTGTCGTTTATCGGTGGTTGGGGAGGGGGGAGAACTCCCTTATATCAGCCATACGGGGACGTTCCGTTTGACAGGGTGTGGTTTCTGGGCTTTTGCCCAGAAAATCTTAGAGTAATTTTGTAATTTTTTAATCTTTTAAACTTAGTTTTTAACCATTTTTATTTAACAGGGTCTCGCAGAATACCACTACAATAGTGAAGTGAGCTCCCTGTATAAAGGGAGCTGTATATTATTATTATTATTATTATTATTATTATTATTATTATTATTATTTATTTATTTAAAAAAAAATTATTATTATTATTATTATATAATTGTCGCGAGTCTGTCCTTAACAGGGTCTGAATCTGCCTAACAGAGTATGGTTGCACGGTTGTCGTCGTCAGTACATATTCAGCATTTAGCATTTCGAGATTGGAGACGTATGCTTAATTGCAATTGCCAATACCGTCAACTCTGTCTAAGACGGACAATTATCTCAAGGTAACAGTGTCTCTTACCTTCTTTTCCTCCATAACACGAATTGATATTTGCGCAGTATTTTTTGTTAAGTGGGGAGTCGTGTTTATCTCGTACGCACCAGTAACATCCCACGACTCCATCACAGGAATTTGAATCCAACTTTTTGTCGCACTGAGGGTCAAAGCACTTCTGTAAATCTTCCACTGAAGGATCGTTTACTTGTTCAGATGAGACCACAGTCGCTGCTACGGGACAAATGGAAACGCTAACGAAAAGAAAGAGTGTTGTATAAACCCTTTATACCTCGGAAGTGATCATCACTAAATATCGCCATGAGAGGTCATGAGAATTGTGGATACGATCACTAAAGATACCTTCCCTGATATTCTAACAACTTTTTTACCACAGTTGCCGCTAAACTCGCAATCTGATTGGTCGACGTGAGTGGTAAATGAGAGTCCAGACAACGGTGCTGACGCTAACATCACGTACACTTGAAAAACACCAATCAGATTGCGAGAAAGTTATAGACAACGCTTGCTCTTTCTTTGCTGTCACGTTTTGTAACAAAACTTCGATTTTTCCTTGTGTTTTTTTCTAAATATTGTTGTAAAAAACAAATTTCCACCGGTTTTCCGTGGTGTGGACTCTTATTTACCACGATTTACGTCATCACATGGTCAAAATTTGTTGCTGACTCACTCGGCTGCGCCTCGTGAGTCCACAACATTTTGACCATGTGATGACGTAAATCGTGGTAAATAAGAGTCCACACCACGGAAAACTGGTTTAAATTTGTTAACTCTACACTCTTCATTTAGAAAGATATGGGGACAAGGAAGGAGAATTTGTATTTTGATATTTGGAACCAAAGGGTTAAGCACATGATTCAGTTACTACCAAGGTTCTTATAATTTGATCAATTCATATGGTAAGAAAATCTTTAAAAGAAAGAGACTGCTTAGTGATCGCGTTTGATGAGCAAGTTAGAACGACAACCCAAATTAATTGAAATTCATTGATTGGCATTGGCAGCCAATAGTCAACGAGAGAGAACCAACCAGACTTGCGCATTTCTAATGCACTCTATTAACAATTTAGAGTCTATTCACTTTTAGTCGGCTTGTTCTTAAGCATATCCTATCGCTCGCTCCCCCCCCCCCCCCCCACCCCAGAAGGAGCCTGTGCCTTGTGGTCGATCTTACAACAAAGTTTTTACTTAGAACTTACCTGCTTGCTGGAAACTCATTTCTGCAGTAATAAAATTCAAGCCGTGAGAGGCAAGGGCACTCGCAAGTCAATTCAGGTACATTCGAGCATTCTCTGTTGGCAGAGCCGCAAGTGATGCAAGATTTTGACTGACATGAACTGTCAATTTTTTTGATACCTGAAAATATATAGGCAAGTTTATAATTACCTAGCATTTCTAGAGTCGTTATTAGAACCCTCATAGAGGAAAATGAATACAATGGTAATGCTAAAACGCGGTGATCAATTCCAAACTTCAAACGTCCCCCCTCCAGGTATACCCTGAGCATACCTTGGGTATTTGATTTTTTTCTGTGTCCAGGGGATTGGGTATTTGAACTTTGCCTGAGTGGAATAGATGGGGAATTTGAACCGCAAATGTCATGTTCTCAAAGTATAAATGTGATTCATTCTCAGACCACAGGAACATTCAGTAAATCCGAGTACATTGCCGACTACATTGCCACATAAAAGTGACAATTATAAAGATATTGACTGACATTTGTTTTTGGGAAGAAGCATTTCATCCGAGCTAGGGTAGGGCATGTGAATGCAATTTTGGCCCAAGGGGGCGGTAATTTGAACGAACCAATCTTCAAAAATTCGAATATTCCGGGAGTTACCTGGGAGGGGATGTTGAAGTTTCGAATTAATGGCTGATAAAATCAGCATTGTGTGAACCGAAAAATTCTCACCTAAAAACGCGTTACTTACAGCCACACTAGAAATCTGGTACTGTTTACACCGCTGTCCAGTAGTCAGCGTGTTCACGCCTTGAAATGGAATACTCAGCTCATAAAAGTTCTCTGTGTTAATTTTCTCCAAGTTTCTACATTGTTTTTTCACCAAATGTCCTTTCTGTATAAGGTCCTCTGCTATCTCTTTTTCTTTCGCGGTGATGTGGATGTACTCCAGTTTTTTCGCTGTGATGTCGGGTGTCAGGAAATCTTTGTGCATGATAAGAAATCCCGCTCCATCTAACACGAAACACTCGTAGTTGCTTTCTTTGCATTTTGGATATGTATCAGTCAGGAGTCTGAAAAGATAATAATTATATCAGTTATTTAGTCAGTAATAATGATCAGGGAGTATATCAGTAGTCTGTTAAGTGGGATATTCCGAATAGTATGTTGTATCAAGTATGAGGTATGTTTAAATCCTGGATGATTCATAGCTTTACTTGTTTGTGTTAGTTCAGGCGGTGATGGTTAGCGCGATGGTCTAATGTGATATCTCGGATAAAGTTAGTCTTAAAAAAGACTGTACGTGTGATTGCTGATATGAAGTTCGACCACAGGAGTATCAGCAGTTGGTCGACTATTGGATACTATGGATACTACAGGGTTAATCCCAATACTCTAATCACGTGATCGTTTGTATATATATACCGCGGTATATACACGATATACCGCGGTACAGTATACCGCTTGTATATCGTTTATGGTGCTTATAATTAAGACGCTTACTTTTGAAAATACGACAAAGGGAAGTCCGCACCCATAACTCCAATCACGTGATCGTTGGTACTGTGTTTATGGCTTGATTCACCGCGGTATATCGTGTGGGAAGCGGTTATCACGACACCTGCTCCAAACGCGTCTATGTAAGGAGTAGACAGAGCAACCAATCCCGTGTTACGTAGCGCGGCATGATACCTACATGTCAGAGCGAGACGATATTTATTCAAAGTCGCCAAATCTGCATATTTCATGCAATTTGCATATTAAATGTGAAATTAAATGAATAGACGTTTAACTCCAAAATTCTTAAAGTTTGTTTAAATCGTAGGAAGTGACAAATTCCTTAACAGAAAGACGAATTTCGTCGCATCTATTCTAAATTCTATATATTGATTAAATTTCCGGAGATACCTGTTACCATGGTAGTAATGGTCATATATTGTTAAATTGGACTCTGATAATTTAAACTGGACAACATGTCATCCAATTTAACCATAAGTGCATTTTGACAAAATGTCTGGATAAAACATTACCATGGTCTTTTTGTTGGGTCGTATGACTTTGCCAGCATAATTCCGGGTGTTATTCTGAAGACGCCATTTGATGTGCCAAAATATCTCCACACAAGGTACTTTGTATAAGCTGCCTTCTCCTGTAACCAAATGTCGTCGACCTCACTGGTAGCAACCACTGTGTCTCGTATGCCTGGTTTGAATCCAGGATTCACAGCGCTTGTACTTGTCATGTACGATTTGTATGCTTTCACACGAGATACCGTCTCATCCAAGCCAAGGTAAGTATATGGATCTGTGAAGGCTTCTGCACCAAACTTCACCACAGTTGTATCTATTATAGTAAAATATTTAAACGGACAAGAATATCAGTTATGTTTCACCAGTGAGATATTTCGGGTGAAATAAGTATTTAAAAGACCCCATGATGTTTGAACGCAGAAGAAACAGCCAGCTTGTGATTTGATATCTCGCCATTATTCCATGATCATTTTGTACATTACTCAGTGACATTTTAACTTAAAAGTTCAAAATCACACAATCGTCTGATGATTCTTTGTTATAACCCCTACTCTTTCGAACTAAGATACCTGATGTAGATGCAGATTACGTTTTACTGGTTAATGTCTTCTGCTGTCATGATGGTGTTAATTTCCATAAAGTTACGAAACCACTAGGTTATGTCTACTTGAAAGGAGAATGTCTACGCGAAAAAAGACATCGTTTACCTACCTTTAGATGCATATCTTGAAAACTGAATACAGGGTTCATTGGGCCTTAATAAGTCTAAACGATGATACAAGAACTTGAAACCTGTTTAAAGCCAAAAGTAAGGAATAGTTAAAATTGGGGTCGTGGCATGGATCGAACGTTTATATAGGCGACTATGACGACGAAGAATATGAGGACGATAATGATATGATAACGATGATATTGATGATGATGATATTGATGATGATGATGATAGTGATGATGATGATGATAGTGATGATGATGATGATGATAGTGATGATGATGATGATGATAGTGATGATGATGATGATGATGATGATGATAGTGATGATGATGATGATGATGATGATAGTGATGATGATGATGATGATGATGATGATAGTGATGATGATGATGATGATGATGATAGTGATGATGATAGTGACGATAGTGATGATGATGATGATGATGATGATAGTGATGATGATAGTGATGATGATGATGATGATGATAGTGATGATGATGATGATAGTGATAGTGATGATGATAGTGATGATGATGATGATGATAGTGATTATGTTGATGATAATGATGATGATAGTGATGATGATGATGATGATGATAGTGATGTTGATGATGATGATGATAGTGACGATAGTGATGATGATAGTTATGATAGTGATGATAGTGATGATGATAGTGATGATAATGATGACGATGATGATGATGATGATGATGATAGTGATGATGATGACGATGACGACGCTGATGATCATAACGATGAAATTTCAAAGCGGTCAAAAAACGTTGTAAGAAAATCGTATTCAAAAGTCTAGTTGAATAAATAGAGGTTACTTCACGGTTGGTGAGCGCGTACGATTTTTATTCACGAGTTGGGAAGAATCACAAACGAACGAGCGAGGCTTTGCGAGCGAGTGAGTTTGTAATTCTTTCCAACGAGTGAATAAAACTCGTACAAGCGAACGAACCGTGAAGTAATTTGTTTATTAAATGCATACTGAGATTTACACAACAGAAAAACAAGACGAAACGATTAAATTATCAACACTTCAGTGGAAGGGTTCTTGGTTTATTGTCAGACTCAACTTTCAAGTGGAAAAATTCACCGAATTCACACATCTAACAAAAATAACCACGACAATAATTTTTTCCAAAACTATAACAAGACTATACATAATAAGACACTTTACGACAAAAACAAACCAGTTTGCGTACCTGTTTTTTGAAGTTTTTTGCCGCTTTGATAACAACAACAAATGGCGAGAGTTCAAACTGGCTTGCACGTTTGGCGATTTAATTGCTTTTTTAGCTTCTTTTAGCCTTATTCTTTCTCCTGTTAAACGTATATTTTCCCTTTCAGCAAAATCTGTTAAAGTTCTTTTCTTTAGGTCCGCAGAAATCCGCATTTTTCATTGAAGTTATGGAACTTTAAACCCTTTTGTCGCCATGAATGAATTTCTTCGAGGCCTTCAAGGAGGGCGAAGGCACACTGAATGGCGGGAATTCCCGCGTACGATTTTTGTCACTAGTGAAAAATGTCGTATCGCGATTCTGATTGGTCATACGATATTCTTCACTAGTGGGGAAAATCGTATGACCAATAGGATGGCTTGTCATACGTGAAGGGACGATTTTTATCTCACAGTTTTCTGGTGTGTAAATCTCAGTATGTATATAATAATTAAGGTAAACAGATAAGCGAACCAAATGGATTAAAGAAGTATCGTAACAGTTTAGGTACGTACGGCATTTTAGTTATGTCATATTAATCCGTTTCCCAACTTCATTGTTAACGATATGTTTTATGGTTATGGTCTTATGGTTTATGATCAGTACCCGTCACCTTTTTACTCTGCAAATTCAAAACATGACAGCTCAAACGGTTACTTTTAAGAGTGTTTTATTTTTTATCAATACGATTATTTACTATATACCTGAAGGAATGGTCTGACTAGATAGTATTTCATCCTTATCACCATCTGCCACCACAATTCCCACGGTGAAATTGGTTTTAGCAACTGGTCTCCAGTAATAAGTCGACGGCACATCTAAAACTGTAACTCCTTCCTTGACTTGGCCACCACGAGCAAGATATCGCTTTGATGAGAATGACGCGTTTCCGGATCCACCACTGAGACAGTAACAAAAGCTAATAAAGAAACAGCTTAACCCTTTAAACTCCCAAAAGAGCCCAAAATCAAAATTCAAGAAACATCCCAAATTTCATTTTGTAAAAATTAATGTCTTCATAATTGACTCTGGGAGTGATAGGGTTAAAAAATAAGACAATATGAACAGTAAACTGGATAGATGGGCTTTATTGAAAAGCTCTAAAAATGAAGTTAGTGGTATATTTTTCTGAACCAAACTTTCGAAAGTACTTACTAATTGATGCACGAATTTCCGCAAGGTACTTACATTTTGATAGATTGAAAAACCATGTTAAAGCCTGGTTCGGATTCCAAGGCAGTAATGTCCATAAAAATTGGGTCCACAAAAGCGTTAGACGGGGCTGGCAGAAGAGGGTGCATCATGGTCCTCCCGGAGCTGTCCGCCATCCATACATAACTTAGTTGGCCTTTCTGAAAGTACGTGACTTCGGAAAGAAGATCGGCCATGCTGATATCTGTACCAACAACACCGATAAATTTACCTTGGTGATAACATGGTAGTGTTATGGATGTTAAAAGTCCTGATGAAATAAAATGGAATCGGTGAGATATCATACATATAGCATCTGTGTAATTGTGGGTTGGAAAAAGGTATTGTGGGAAGACATCTTAGCATCCTAAACACACAATCACGGAACAGGCTGTCCGAGGTTGTGGTTTCATCTTACCACCAAAGTCGGTGCACATATATAGACTTGTAGAGGTGGATTGCAGAACGGCCTATAATTTGGGAGCCGAAACATTTTGAATATCCCCTCACAGGGATGGGACTCTAAGCATTTGAAGCCCTTTAAATCTTCTAGGACCGCGCCCTTTCCCTTTTCCAGGCAGTCACTGATGTAATATACGGCTAATACGAGTGGTAACCGTTTCTTACCTGTGCCAAAAGCGTCAATGTAAGGGATGGATATGATTGGCTCATTGCGAACGGTATTGGATGAGAAAAAGTCGTAATAAGTAGCCATGTCACTTCGCAATTTCTCTGCGTTCGCCACATAGGTAAATTTTCCAACCTTGAAGCAAAACAAAACGTTTGAAACGGCGAGTTAGTTTGCAACCAGAGAAAACATATTGCAGCGTCTCTGAAGTTGGTCAAGTCTGAAAATTAAACTTAATATTACAGTTTCTCCTTTGAAATATTTGGATGCTAAAGTTCAAGTAAAATAAGTAATACAATTTTTAAATGAAAGGACCACTCGACAAATTGGAAGTACTGGATCCTTGTGAAGGATCTGATCAGCAGAAATAATTATAAACAAATAAAATGAAAGGCTGATCGTACAGAAAGGAATATATTTTAAACCGATTAATTTCGAACGGCACGGCCGTTCTTCTTCAGGGTATAACCGTACGGTTATACCCTGAAGAAGAACGGCCGTGCCGTTCGAAATTAATCGGTTAAAAATATATTCCTTTCTGTACGATCAGCCTTTCATTTTATTTGTTTAAAATAAGTAAGTTAACATTCAAATTGATTTGCTGGTATTAGAAAGGACGACCGCGATTGTTTCGATGTTTATTTTAAACGACATATACAGTTATGACATGCAAAAGCAAAGCAGTGATTCCTAACACCAAGCTGTTGACCCTTTAATTCCCAATATCAACCTACAAATTCTCCTTTCTTGTCCCCATACGTTTCTTATTAAGGATTAAAACTGACAAAGAGAAATTTGGTGATGGTCACTATTGGGGCTTAAAGGTAAAGGCCAGACCCTGAAACTTTCACTATGGACCGGTCTCTATGCTGTCTATGTGGTTGTGTTTTGAAAACTGAAATACACGTTTCGTTTGGCCGCGGTTCTGTCGTCTTCCATTAATGCTTGGTTAGAAGTTCAATTATTTGTCTGAAATTATTAGAACCTCAGCCGACCAAATGGTCAAATGAAATCTGTTTATTAGGTTCTTACAGTGACATCAGCTGCCCTTGTCACACCGAGACCTTGTTGATCAGCAATGTACTGTAGTATTGGTAAGTTCTTCAGCATTCCATACGTCAAAATCGCAACCGAATTTTTCAGCTCCGCATTTTTTCTTTTGATGGTTTGCAAGGTTGCTGTCTTATCATCAGTTGGCTCACCATCCGTCAGAAAGATGATGACCTTTTTTCTGGAAGAATCAATTCCATCAGATGAGCCTTTGAACAGGTCAAACGCGCGATTAAATGCGTTGGAATAATGTGTATATCCTGTAAAAAAAGGGAAAATACAGATAGGAGATTTTAGACTGTTAATTGTTTGCTAAGAAGACTCAGCAGACTTATTGACCAGTATCAATCCGTTACAGATTTGAAAACATAACATTCCGTTGGAATATATAACATAGCCGGTCAATGACTACCTGCACTTTACGAAACAGTTAATTACTACTTTAGTAAAAAGTGATCTTCGATAAAACAAACCGAAATAGCGAAAATCCTAAAAACCGTGAGCAAATTAAGCAGTATAGTGACTGTCGAACCTGCCATTACTGAAACCTACATAATTCGTTTTCAATTCATAGCTGAAAGCTTTAAAATTCTTGTTTGCAGGGTCATTCTAAACATCGCCTCCCCCAACCCAAAGAAATACCACTCTTACTTTCAGCAGTAATAGCGTCTACGTAGCTTTCCAAGTATTTGATGTTGATTGGCGTGGCAGTGGCTAAACGTTGGCTGTGGCAGCCTCTTCCATCGTTGTCGTATTCAACAGGTGTGGAAGCCTGGTCACTGAATTTCACTACTCCAATCTACAGGAAAGACAAAACGTTTGACTCCATTTTGTCTTATTTTTAGCATTCTATACGGCGGTGACACCTCCCCCCCCCCCCCCCCCCCTTCCCACCTCCGCCACCTCTCTCTCCAATCCTCGGTATTCCTGATAATTCGTTGAAGGGATCATACTTACCCTGTCCCTTGGGTTCATTGTCCTCAGAACAGTTTTTGCAGCCTCCTTAGCGACTATGAGGCGTGATCCTCTCATGGAGCCACTGTGATCAATAACTAGTACAACGTCTTTAGGTTCTGGCGTGGCTGTTTCCACATAAAAAGGTCTGAACCGAGGATCATAAGATCCACAGCTTGTTTTGTCTTCAAACGCTGGAAAGTTCGCAAGCACACCCTTCTCGGAAGCAAAGTACTGCCACTTGATCACAGGATAATCCTGAGAAATGGTCTTCATTTCCTCCACAACTGAATCCGCGACATGGGTAAGGGGAGTTTCAGCATTTTCTGATATTTTCACACATATGCCTGAAAGATCGACTTTTGAGCGAAATCTTGAATCGTATTCTAGTCCACCAGAAAATTGTACATTGCAGCATTCCGTTGGGGTTTGTCTCGGAGGTGTGGTCCAAGAATTTTCCACGGCTACTTTGAGTCTTTGTGTAACCTTGAACCTTTCCTTGAACTTTTCGGATATGCCAATTGCCAAGGTCTGAATCACTGCATTACCATCCACCGGGTTTTCAATAAACTTCAACTTGTCAAACGCCTCCTAAAATGGAGCACAACATAGTATTTATGTTATTAGGACCTATTGGCGCTTCAAATGCCTGAGTGGCAACATTTGTATTTCAATGTCCAATTTTTTTAGCCTACTTAGTCAGATAACCAAAGTGAAAGATCACAAATGCGAACAGCAAAATAAAGAGCTACGTACAGTTCCCGGTATGGGTTACAGCTTTCAATTTTGTACTGCGTTATATACAAGCGGGTGCTTGTAAGAAATTATCCCCGGGTGGGGGGACTCCTATATAAAAATGACGGGGGTGCTCGTCGTACCTTTTAGGGGTCAAAATTTGTAGATTGGTACCGCTTAGGGTACTAAAATCTAAAATGACCACCGTTAGAATTATCGCGGTATCTTTTAGGGTATTGAGCTAAAAAAAAATATGACATGAGTTGTTTTAAAATTGGTACCTCTTAGGGGTAAAAATTATTTTGAGCAACGCCCATCAATCGAGATTCTGGTACCTTTTGGTGTATTTCAGTCGAAACTTTCCGACGAGCACCCCCGTCATTTTTATATGAGGGTCCCCTCCCCCCCTCTCCAGGGAAATTATCCTGAAACTTAAGAAAAACTACGGTGGACAAAGTGAGTGGAGTATATACTGTATTTGCGTAGTCTTTCCATGTCAAGACCTTTTCGAGCTCACTAAGTGTAATCGAACTAGAGCCAATCATGACTATAAACTTTATGTAAAAGCAGCTATTCGTAATTGCTATAAGTACTCCCTCTTTGTACACCGCTTAACTGTTCAATAACTTTATTTCGAAATAGACTCAATGCAAGATGTACATGTACACTACCAAATAATTGTAAATAGTTTTAATTGTAAATAGTTTTTTTAATGTTTGTAATTGTATTTGATTTTAGAAATTTTATTTGAGGAAATTGTTTTATATGGGGTTAACCTCATGATTTCTCCTTTCAGGAAGTGTTTTTATTAATTAGTTGATTTCCTGAATAAAATATAATGTTATGTTATGTTATGTTATGTGTTATGTTATGTTATGTTATGTTAGGTTAGGTTACGTTACGTTACCTTACGTTACGTTATGTTATGTTATGTTACGTTATGTTATGTATGTTATGTTATGTTATGTGTTATGTTATGTTATGTTATGTTATGTTATGTTATGTTATGTTATGTTATGTTATGTTATGTTATGTTATGTTATGTTATGTTATGTTATGTTATGTTATGTTATGTTATGTTATGTTATGTTATGTTATTTTAAACTCGTAATAATTTATGGATTACTACGGAGTAACCGAAGTAAACGTTCTTAAATACGAACAACAGTGGAAGAAGCTAGAGTTCCGTTTGAGTACATAAAAGCTATGAATTTCCTACTGCTCTGTATACAGGATGTTTGCAAGAACTGAAGTATAAGGGGCACGCTATTGTATGAATCCGACCAACTGCATATCCAGGTATATCAAGAACAAACTTTAAGTGTTACCTGTAAAGTGTTTGTACCAAGACCATCTACTGCTAGCGTAGAAAGCGTTTGACCGAATTTCTTTGGATCAAGTATATCTGCTGCCAAGCAAGGCCGAATAAACAGTGTCGAAAAGAACATAAAAATCATTAACACTCTGCTCTGGCTGATCAATGAAGAATCCATCGCATTGAGACGAGGTAACGTGGTAACAATTCAGTCTACTCGTGTCTTTTCGTGCGTTATTATATGGCTCAAACTCACCATGCACATTGCGTTCTTCCCGACGGTATAAGTTATGAAAGTAATTTTACGATATAAATCATGTGTCGTGTGACGTTATTTGGTTTTGTTTTCCTGTTAGGTGACAAACAGCACTTGTTTTGATGCCCTCTGGCTCCAGGGCCAATATTGACTTTGGACCTCCTTGAATCACTTGGTATGCATATACTTACTGAGTAAGCATTTGCGTACTTTTGAAGCTAATGTAGTAAGGAAGGGAATGAAATACCACTTTCATAAAAAAACGAGTTAGTATTGCCGCTTTTATTCAATATGCCCAAGTCTTATAAATGTTTAATAAATTTATTTATAATTTAAATGCAACCAAAACGCTTAGTCATAGTGGAAACTGCAAAACTACTGGAATTTTAATTACTCTTGGTTTTCACATGACGTGAAAAAAATTAAAAAACGATCTAAAATATAGATTTTACAGAGCTGTTTCTAACATGGTATGTTGATACCAGTGTTAGAAGCATGCCGGAAACTTGCTATTTATTCATTTATCCTTTCTGACCTTAAATTTACTATCCTGAATAGATACCCCTAAAAAGTTCTCAAAAAATAAAAGAAATCTAAAAATGACAATTTAAAAATCAAGTAACACAATACAACATTAACGTAAATATGTACAGATCGATGCCTTAGTTGGATTAGGGGTCAGTAGTGCCCATCCCCCCTACCCTGGGGGAGGGCGAAGGGATTGCTGATGTTGTCTGTGTTCTGTGTTCTGTGTCTGAGTTGTTGTTTTTTTTTTGCTGAAAAACAAAGCTTCATGTCGGGCTTTTGCAAATGCAGTATATTCACGTGCGTGACATAGTAAAAGGTCTGGGATTTGTTACCGATCGTTTAAAAAGGCCCCTTTTGTTCTAGTATCTCAATATTTGGGTCATCACGGATCCATTTGTGGGTTTTGAAGTCAATGATCGGCATTCCCTTAGCAGTGTCATCAGTGTATCCCGGGAGACACTCTCGTATTTTAGCTTCATTTTTGGTGACGAGTCAACTTGGACAGTTATTTCTACTAAAACGTTTGTTCTTTAGGAATTCGGCATCAGACTCAAAAGTCGAACCACCTCTTGTACAGCATAATATAGAAGAAATTACTGCTCAGTAACTTTCATTTGAATGCTCTCACTATAGGATTTCATCAACAAAATCAAAAGTTACAACTACCTTGTACAGCATATTAATGTAGAGTACCAAAGGAAAGTATTGCTCAGTAGCTGTCATTTGATTGGTCACACTTTAGGAATTTATCCATCCCACAGACTCAAAAGTTCGAACCACATTGGGCAGCATAATAAACAGTACCACAGGAAAGTACTGCTCAATAGCTTTCATTTGAATGGTCACACTGTAGGATTTCATCCACAGACTCAAAAGTTAGAACCGCCTTGTACAGCATAATAAACAGTACCACAGGAAAGTGCAGCTGAATAGCTCTCGTTTGAATGGTCACACTGTAGGATTTCATTCACAGACTCAAAAGTTAGAACCGCCTTGTACCACAGAAAAGTACTGCTCCCCTAGCTTTCATTTGAATGGTCACACTGTAGGATTTCATCCACAGACTCAAAAGTTAGAACCACCTTGTACAGCATAATAAACAGTACCACAGGAAAGTGCAGCTGAATAGCTCTCGTTTGAATGGTCACACTGTAGGATTTCATTCACAGACTCAAAAGTTAGAACCGCCTTGTACCACAGAAAAGTACTGCTCCCCTAGCTTTCATTTGAATGGTCACACTGTAGGATTTCATCCACAGACTCTGGCAGACTGAAAAGTTTGAACCACCTTATACAACATAATAAATACACTCTGTATTTCATCCACAGACTCAAAAGTTACAACTACCTAGTACAGCATAATATAGAGTATCAAAGGAAAGTACTGCTCAGTTGCTTTCATCGATTACTTATTAAGATTTCTGCCAGACTCGTACTCAAAAGTTCGGCTACTTTATTTAATAGCGGAGCACTCGCCGGGCCGAAGGCCCGGCTGCGCAGCCCCATACTCATAGAACCAGGGGATAGAACCTATGCCCGTCTTTTTATAATGGTCATGGCTAGCAGAATGTTTCGCGGGCGCGCGTGTACCCGCCGCCGCCGTATCGCAGGACTACAATAGCTCGCGGGCGCGTATGACGTCGCAAAACATGCGAGTACGACGTCATATTGAAACCAAAGCGAGGCTTTGTTTTTGCGCGGTTACAAGGCCGAATGTCACGTCAGCTAGAAAAACATTTGACGTTTTGCTGTGAATTTACTAAGAGGAGAAAACCGTTTTAAAGGCGTTATTTCCCTGAATATTTCGCGGTTTGCTACTCGAGACAAGGATTCTAATTAACCCTATTCAGACTGGGCTTTTTTAGGCAATCTGTGACTGGGGGGGGGGCTCCTCGGACCCCCTCTATATCTCTGGAACCAGTAAGGCTAGGACCATGAAATTTTCACACAATGTTCACCTCCATACAAGGAAACCTCACACCCAGTTTTGACCTGCCACACCCAATTATGACGTCACAATAACGTCATTTTTTGTTTTTCCGACGTTTCTTTGATATTTTTTTATCCAGATGCTTAAAATATCAAATATAACTGTAAAATCATCTCTTTAATATTACAACATAATAAATACAAACAAGGACACACTTGTAAAGCGAGAAAAAGCAATAAAAAGCGATAAAACTATAATTTTGAAATTATTGTCCGCCATCTTGGATCCGCCATCTTGGATCCGCCATCTTGGATTTTCCTTTTTTTTTGTTTACATTAAAATTTAAAAAATATCTAAAAGAGAAAAGGATCAGAATGTATAAAACACGTATCAAACTAATGTCTATTATCCAAACAATGAACTTAGAAGCGTTATTTAATAAATAGTACAAAATGTTTGTCTATAAGTAAAAGAGAGCAAAAATTTACCTACCCCTCCCCCCCCCAAATTTGGTGTTAAAATTTTTTGATGTCTTTCAAGAACTAGTCCCAAGAAAAAACTATTCTAACAAGAAAATGCACTATAAGTCAAAGAACAAGATCTTAAAATAAAAAATTCACCATATTTTAATATTTTGAAAACCTATGTGTCAAAAACCGGTTGCCATGGCAACATGGTTAATCACACTGACATGTTATGGATACCAAAATGTCCCTAGATAAAATCTATGAAAAGGTAGAAAATTTCAGCCACATAGCTATTTCGGTGTAAGAGTTATCACAATTTTACTGGAGGGGGGGTTCGAAAAGCCCCCCCCCCTCCCCCAGTCTGAATAGGGTTAAGAGATACTCAGAAGCCGCTTTAGTGGAAAAAGACGAGCTTTCAGGGATAAAATCTTGCTTCGAGGAACTTCATGTATTACGTTTTTATCAATGTGGGAGATGTTTGTTTTTTACGGATTTCAGAACCAGAAGCGGAGATTTGAATTGCCAAGCAAGCGAGGGACTTAAAGGTAAAACAGATTACATTTTTCGATGGGAATTTATCTTGATATCAATCTGTGATTGACTTTTTCTTTGTGTTCTCGTTAGTTTTGGAGAATTGTTTATAAACGTGTAGCTTAAATTCAGTTGTTCAGTTGTATTAATTTCTTGAATTTCATCGAAGACACGGTTCGGCCTCGATGCGATATAAATGGTACGCGTTTTGCTTTTAAACATAAACTAATGGAGATTTGAATAAATTTTTTCCAAAGAAGATTGTGTTGTCCATTTTTATGTGTTTGTTCATTCATTACATAGATTGAAAAGCGATTTTATGTAAACAAAACAAGACTTAGATTTTATACTCGCGTCGCCTTATGCAAATATGTTTGTATATTTTTGCAAGTTTGATTTCCAAATCAGTTTCTCGGGCATTTTTTTACAAGCAACAACTGTATTTTAGTAATAGTTATTCTAGACGGAGAAAAAGTTGTTTTTGTGAACTTTTGTACGGTCTAAATGTACTGAGCAGACGGTCGGGTGATACTGTTTTTGAGAATTGCTAAAATTGAAAAATAGCCCGGTCGGTCGTCAATCTTAATTCTTGTGTTTCCGACCTTTCACCTAAGTTAAGTTTCATCTTAGTTAAGCTTGTTCAGAGGGTCTTCAGAAAAATGGCACAACTGTTCGTCTTTCAGAGAAAAAGCCTGTGAGTATTTGGGGCGCGAGCGAAGCGCGAAGAAAGAGCGTGGAAATGCGCGCGGAGCGTGAAGCGCGAAGGGAATCCTCCCATCCCCTCCCGTTTCTAGCGCCTGCCACGCAGGCTATCAGAGAAATGGCACAATCCGTTCGGCTTTCAGAAAAATAGCCTACGAGTATTTGGGGCGCAAGCGAAGCGCGAGGAGAGAAGGTGGAGATGCCCGCGGAGCGCGGATCGTGGAGCGCGAAGGGAATCCTCCCTTCCCCTCCCGTTTCTAGCGCCTGCCACGCAGGCGATTAGAGAAACGGCACAATCCGTTCGGCTTTCAGTATAATTGGGGTTTTCACTTACGTCATATCGAAATTCAGAACCATTAAACAACAGTTTTCGATTCCAAAATGTTTATGGAATTGTAGAGATTCGTTCAAGAGTTATAGGCGAACGAGTATTAGACATTTTTGGTAAGAAATGTGTGGAGCGGTCATCTTGGTGCCCCACTCAGGGGCACCAAGTATCCACAAGTATCTGGTATCCACATACCATCTAAGAAACAGCTTTGTAGGATGTGTACTTTAGAATTTTATATTTTTATGACGTCATGTGCAAACCCCAATAGCCTGCTAGTATTTGGGGCGCAAGCGAAGCGCGAGGGGAGAGCGTGGAGACGCCCGCGGACCGCGGATCGTGGAGCGCGAAGGTAATCCTACCTTCCTTCCCGTTTTTCGCGCCTGCCGCGCACGCGATTAGAGAAATGGCACAATCTGTTCGGCTTTCAGAGTTTTCGAAGCGAGTAAGAGTTCCGGATTAACAGGATCGAGATTTTTAGGATATTTCCGAAGAACACCCCGTCATTTTTATATGTGAGCACCCATTTCATTTCCCCCCCCCCCTCCCGGGGAATACCTAACAACTGGGAAAAATACGAAGCGATACTCAATGATTTTACTTCACTTAGCAAAAATACCTTGTACTTATGCTTAGCCTTTTTTTTTCTATGTATAAATTCATATTAAATATAGAAGCAGTTCCTCTGGTATTTTTAAAAATAACAAGTTTTATTTAAAAATAACAAGTTGTTATCGCGTTTTGGCCATATATTAATATATTTTTAGGCAAATCTACTTATTAGCTCTACAGATTGCGTTCGTGCCTTAAGGGACGATTCGCAACGACGATTTTTAGCGCAACATGGGTGCGCGGACGATTTTCTTCGCAATTTTTACGTTGCGAAGTGTTTGAATCAGCTTCAAAAACTTGCAACGCAAAAACCAAATTTTACTCAAGTTGTTTCGTGTAACATACCTGTCGTTAATTTTGTTGCGCAAAAATCGTCGTGCGAATCGTCCCGTTTAACAGCCTTTATGTCTATCTGCTACTTTTAAAATATTTTAGCCGCACGTTTATAATAGAATAGAAAATGAGGCGCATGTGCAAAAGTGATAAACATGCAGATAGTCGCATGCGGGCGAACCTTTGTTTAGTTATTGCTTCATTGGTATATGCGCCTCATTTACAAACCGCGCTACTTGAAGCCGGATAACTTAAAAAGGTATGACCAGGGACGTTTTAAGAGGTAGCGGGGAGAGGGCTTCATTCAACAACCTCGATAATTTAAAATCTAGTCTAACAGCATTCAGAGTATATACGACTACATATGAGAAAGCCAAAACATATTACTATGCCAACTAAAAGAAATACACCATAACAGCAATAAAAGCAGCAATCGAACCCGACCCTTTGTCCCTTACTTCGCCGTCGTTATTGAAGCTAGTCGTGATATTTCCGCTTCCAGGAGCTCTTGTACCCGCAGATTAACAACAACAACAACAATAAGCTCAGTGTATTGGCATGACTATAAATCGTTACAGTATTGTAAAAGCGTAAGATTACATAGACTTCAAAGTTAACAAACAAACATACAAAGATAATCAAACAGATTACAATGAATTAAATCTGGGCCCGTTTCTCGAAAATCCCGGTAATTTTTCGGGTCCGAAGCCAAATATTGAAATCAAAATCTAAAGAATAAAAGCGCGGGTCCTAGCGAACAAACCAGTCCATTTTGTTTTGCTAACTGATAGTTTTCTGGTACCATGACTGCACTCACTGCAGTCAGAATCAATCGGTATTAAGCTGACTTCTCTACGTCAGATCATCGTGTAATTTCTACCACCAACTGGTTTTGAATTGAAGTTTGGCAAGACGTATTTTCTGGAAAATCGATATTACCATGACGACGATAAACAAGAATCTTCAAAATATCTCAAAGTGAAAGTTTGCAAGATCAAGATTTCGATTTTGGAATTACTTCAAGATAGTGTCAAAATGTAATTTTCATTTACTTTCTCTTTGTGGAATGCAACATTACATTAAAACACAGTTAAACCTCAGGAAATATAATGTACGCGTCTTGAGTTTGTCTGGCATCAATTTGTCACTGGTGCCGCAGGGGGAGGGGGGGGGGTATTAAGGTATAATAGCGACGGGGAAGTGCAGTTGTTTGAAACTTGCGATCTGAGAACGTTTTTGCGTGGGTTAGAAATTTTGTGGTGACGATTTTTTGGGTGAAAGAGTCTGGTGAGGACCTTTTTATGAATTAATTAATTAAATTAAAACTTTATTGAATCTCCCAATCAGGGTTTTTCAGACCCAACGTACATAAGCATATAAATAATTCATAAGGTAAGTGAAACATTGAATAAAAATGTCAAACGTTAAAATTGTGATAATAGCTAAAAACATCAAAAGGTAACTCTCGTAGCTAACAAGAAATGATTCGAAAAGGAATTCTCTAAGTTTCTTTTACATTTTGGGGTTAAGTTCTGGGCCTTTGAACTTTTTTAGGTCTGGTTTTAGCCTAACAGGACTTATCTTCGGGGACTAACAATTTGGCCTTATTCGGCCCTCTCATTACTATTATAGCTATTTATAAATTAGTTGTATTAGTTTATCATTAACTAACCACTCATATATTTTTTTGAAATTCAAATTTAAGGAGCTGTACGGTTATAGCTTTTTCCCTCAGTATAGCTTTGGCCCTGAGGAAGGCTAATTTTGCTAGCCGAAATGTTGGTCGCCAAATAAATCAGCCCATTTCGTTTGTCTTATTAGACTTCAAGTGACGTCTGGCTCGAGCATCTCTTGATTCATACTACTTGTGATCATTTTTCTACTTTTTTCACACTCTTTCACCTGATGGCCTTTCCGTGATGGATATCACTAGCAACAGCTTATATCTTTCTTGTCAACCACTATGTGGAGGAAGATTGAAGTGATCATGACACAAGCCGCATTACTCCAACAGTAATACCAAAGATAGCCCCGCCCGACAAACCGCCTTCATCATCATCAGCTTTGTCATCATCAGTTTTTGTATGTATATTGCCGCTACCGGGGATCTTGTTCTACAGTTAAAAACGCCAAAAAAAATGAAAGTACAACTGAATTGAGTCTGTGGATGAAATCCTAAGCTTCCGAGGAGCTCTTTTACCTACAGGCCTAGGTAAAAACGCCAGAACAGACAAAGTACAACTGAATTGAGTATGTGGATGAAATCTTAGCTTCCGAGGAGCTCTTTTACCTACAGGCCTAGGTAAAAACGCCAGAACAGACAAAGTACAACTGAATTGAGTATGTGGATGAAATCATTAGCTTCCGGTTGCTGTTGTACCTAAAAACATCAGAACAGTCGAGATGAATGGATGGGCGAAATAGAACTGAATTTAGACTGTGGATGAAATCTCTAAGTATGACTACTTTAAAGGAATAGAATGTTACCTTCTGTGGTCAATAATAATAATAATAATAATAATAATAATATTTATATAGCGCTTATACATCGCGGTTCTAAGCGCTTTACAATAACACCAGGAATAACAAAGAACCTAATGATAGCATTTGTCGCGAAGGGGAATTTGTCGTTTATCGGTGGTTGGGGAGGGGGGAGAACTCCCTTATATCAGCCATACGGGGACGTTCCGTTTGACAGGGTGTGGTTTCTGGGCTTTTGCCCAGAAAATCTTAGAGTAATTTTGTAATTTTTTAATCTTTTAAACTTAGTTTTTAACCATTTTTATTTAACAGGGTCTCGCAGAATACCACTACAATAGTGAAGTGAGCTCCCTGTATAAAGGGAGCTGTATATTATTATTATTATTATTATTATTATTATTATTATTATTATTTATTTATTTAAAAAAAAATTATTATTATTATTATATAATTGTCGCGAGTCTGTCCTTAACAGGGTCTGAATCTGCCTAACAGAGTATGGTTGCACGGTTGTCGTCGTCAGTACATATTCAGCATTTAGCATTTCGAGATTGGAGACGTATGCTTAATTGCAATTGCCAATACCGTCAACTCTGTCTAAGACGGACAATTATCTCAAGGTAACAGTGTCTCTTACCTTCTTTTCCTCCATAACACGAATTGATATTTGCGCAGTATTTTTTGTTAAGTGGGGAGTCGTGTTTATCTCGTACGCACCAGTAACATCCCACGACTCCATCACAGGAATTTGAATCCAACTTTTTGTCGCACTGAGGGTCAAAGCACTTCTGTAAATCTTCCACTGAAGGATCGTTTACTTGTTCAGATGAGACCACAGTCGCTGCTACGGGACAAATGGAAACGCTAACGAAAAGAAAGAGTGTTGTATAAACCCTTTATACCTCGGAAGTGATCATCACTAAATATCGCCATGAGAGGTCATGAGAATTGTGGATACGATCACTAAAGATACCTTCCCTGATATTCTAACAACTTTTTTACCACAATTGCCGCTAAACTCGCAATCTGATTGGTCGACGTGAGTGGTAAATGAGAGTCCAGACAACGGTGCTGACGCTAACATCACGTACACTTGAAAAACACCAATCAGATTGCGAGAAAGTTATAGACAACGCTTGCTCTTTCTTTGCTGTCACGTTTTGTAACAAAACTTCGATTTTTCCTTGTGTTTTTTTCTAAATATTGTTGTAAAAAACAAATTTCCACCGGTTTTCCGTGGTGTGGACTCTTATTTACCACGATTTACGTCATCACATGGTCAAAATTTGTTGCTGACTCACTCGGCTGCGCCTCGTGAGTCCACAACATTTTGACCATGTGATGACGTAAATCGTGGTAAATAAGAGTCCACACCACGGAAAACTGGTTTAAATTTGTTAACTCTACACTCTTCATTTAGAAAGATATGGGGACAAGGAAGGAGAATTTGTATTTTGATATTTGGAACCAAAGGGTTAAGCACATGATTCAGTTACTACCAAGGTTCTTATAATTTGATCAATTCATATGGTAAGAAAATCTTTAAAAGAAAGAGACTGCTTAGTGATCGCGTTTGATGAGCAAGTTAGAACGACAACCCAAATTAATTGAAATTCATTGATTGGCATTGGCAGCCAATAGTCAACGAGAGAGAACCAACCAGACTTGCGCATTTCTAATGCACTCTATTAACAATTTAGAGTCTATTCACTTTTAGTCGGCTTGTTCTTAAGCATATCCTATCGCTCGCTCCCCCCCCCCCCCCACCCCAGAAGGAGCCTGTGCCTTGTGGTCGATCTTACAACAAAGTTTTTACTTAGAACTTACCTGCTTGCTGGAAACTCATTTCTGCAGTAATAAAATTCAAGCCGTGAGAGGCAAGGGCACTCGCAAGTCAATTCAGGTACATTCGAGCATTCTCTGTTGGCAGAGCCGCAAGTGATGCAAGATTTTGACTGACATGAACTGTCAATTTTTTTGATACCTGAAAATATATAGGCAAGTTTATAATTACCTAGCATTTCTAGAGTCGTTATTAGAACCCTCATAGAGGAAAATGAATACAATGGTAATGCTAAAACGCGGTGATCAATTCCAAACTTCAAACGTCCCCCCTCCAGGTATACCCTGAGCATACCTTGGGTATTTGATTTTTTTCTGTCCAGGGGATTGGGTATTTGAACTTTGCCTGAGTGGAATAGATGGGGAATTTGAACCGCAAATGTCATGTTCTCAAAGTATAAATGTGATTCATTCTCAGACCACAGGAACATTCAGTAAATCCGAGTACATTGCCGACTACATTGCCACATAAAAGTGACAATTATAAAGATATTGACTGACATTTGTTTTTGGGAAGAAGCATTTCATCCGAGCTAGGGTAGGGCATGTGAATGCAATTTTGGCCCAAGGGGGCGGTAATTTGAACGAACCAATCTTCAAAAATTCGAATATTCCGGGAGTTACCTGGGAGGGGATGTTGAAGTTTCGAATTAATGGCTGATAAAATCAGCATTGTGTGAACCGAAAAATTCTCACCTAAAAACGCGTTACTTACAGCCACACTAGAAATCTGGTACTGTTTACACCGCTGTCCAGTAGTCAGCGTGTTCACGCCTTGAAATGGAATACTCAGCTCATAAAAGTTCTCTGTGTTAATTTTCTCCAAGTTTCTACATTGTTTTTTCACCAAATGTCCTTTCTGTATAAGGTCCTCTGCTATCTCTTTTTCTTTCGCGGTGATGTGGATGTACTCCAGTTTTTTCGCTGTGATGTCAGGTGTCAGGAAATCTTTGTGCATGATAAGAAATCCCGCTCCATCTAACACGAAACACTCGTAGTTGCTTTCTTTGCATTTTGGATATGTATCAGTCAGGAGTCTGAAAAGATAATAATTATATCAGTTATTTAGTCAGTAATAATGATCAGGGAGTATATCAGTAGTCTGTTAAGTGGGATATTCCGAATAGTATGTTGTATCAAGTATGAGGTATGTTTAAATCCTGGATGATTCATAGCTTTACTTGTTTATTTTGTTCAGGCGGTGATGGTTAGCGCGATGGTCTAATGTGATATCTCGGATAAAGTTAGTCTTAAAAAAGACTGTACGTGTGATTGCTGATATGAAGTTCGACCACAGGAGTATCAGCAGTAGGTCGACTATTGGATACTATGGATACTACAGGGTTAATCCCAATACTCTAATCACGTGATCGTTTGTATATATATACCGCGGTATATACACGATATACCGCGGTACAGTATACCGCTTGTATATCGTTTATGGTGCTTATAATTAAGACGCTTACTTTTGAAAATACGACAAAGGGAAGTCCGCACCCATAACTCCAATCACGTGATCGTTGGTACTGTGTTTATGGCTTGATTCACCGCGGTATATCGTGTGGGAAGCGGTTATCACGACACCTGCTCCAAACGCGTCTATGTAAGGAGTGGACAGAGCAACCAATCCCGTGTTACGTAGCGCGGCATGATACCTACATGTCAGAGCGAGACGATATTTATTCAAAGTCGCCAAATCTGCATATTTCATGCAATTTGCATATTAAATGTGAAATTAAATGAATAGACGTTTAACTCCAAAATTCTTAAAGTTTGTTTAAATCGTAGGAAGTGACAAATTCCTTAACAGAAAGACGAATTTCGTCGCATCTATTCTAAATTCTATATATTGATTAAATTTCCGGAGATACCTGTTACCATGGTAGTAATGGTCATATATTGTTAAATTGGACTCTGATAATTTAAACTGGACAACATGTCATCCAATTTAACCATAAGTGCATTTTGACAAAATGTCTGGATAAAACATTACCATGGTCTTTTTGTTGGGTCGTATGACTTTGCCAGCATAATTCCGGGTGTTATTCTGAAGACGCCATTTGATGTGCCAAAATATCTCCACACAAGGTACTTTGTATAAGCTGCCTTCTCCTGTAACCAAATGTCGTCGACCTCACTGGTAGCAACCACTGTGTCTCGTATGCCTGGTTTGAATCCAGGATTCACAGCGCTTGTACTTGTCATGTACGATTTGTATGCTTTCACACGAGATACCGTCTCATCCAAGCCAAGGTAAGTATATGGATCTGTGAAGGCTTCTGCACCAAACTTCACCACAGTTGTATCTATTATAGTAAAATATTTAAACGGACAAGAATATCAGTTATGTTTCACCAGTGAGATATTTCGGGTGAAATAAGTATTTAAAAGACCCCATGATGTTTGAACGCAGAAGAAACAGCCAGCTTGTGATTTGATATCTCGCCATTATTCCATGATCATTTTGTACATTACTCAGTGACATTTTAACTTAAAAGTTCAAAATCACACAATCGTCTGATGATTCTTTGTTATAACCCCTACTCTTTCGAACTAAGATACCTGATGTAGATGCAGATTACGTTTTACTGGTTAATGTCTTCTGCTGTCATGATGGTGTTAATTTCCATAAAGTTACGAAACCACTAGGTTATGTCTACTTGAAAGGAGAATGTCTACGCGAAAAAAGACATCGTTTACCTACCTTTAGATGCATATCTTGAAAACTGAATACAGGGTTCATTGGGCCTTAATAAGTCTAAACGATGATACAAGAACTTGAAACCTGTTTAAAGCCAAAAGTAAGGAATAGTTAAAATTGGGGTCGTGGCATGGATCGAACGTTTATATAGGCGACTATGACGACGAAGAATGTGAGGACGATAATGATATGATAACGATGATATTGATGATGATGATATGATGATGATGATGATAGTGATGATGATGATGAGTGATGATGATGATGATGATAGTGATGATGATGATGATGATAGTGATGATGATGATGATGATGATGATGATAGTGATGATGATGATGATGATGATGATAGTGATGATGATGATGATGATGATGATGATAGTGATGATGATGATGATGATGATGATAGTGATGATGATAGTGATAGTGATGATGATGATGATGATGATGATAGTGATGATGATAGTGATGATGATGATGATGATGATAGTGATGATGATGATAGTGATAGTGATGATGATAGTGATGATGATGATGATGATAGTGATTATGTTGATGATATGATGATGATGATGATGATGATGATGATGATGATAGTGATGTTGATGATGATGATAGTGACGATAGTGATGATGATAGTTATGATAGTGATGATAGTGATGATGATAGTGATGATAATGATGACGATGATGATGATGATGATGATGATAGTGATGATGATGACGATGACGACGCTGATGATCATAACGATGAAATTTCAAAGCGGTCAAAAAACGTTGTAAGAAAATCGTATTCAAAAGTCTAGTTGAATAAATAGAGGTTACTTCACGGTTGGTGAGCGCGTACGATTTTTATTCACGAGTTGGGAAGAATCACAAACGAACGAGCGAGGCTTTGCGAGCGAGTGAGTTTGTAATTCTTTCCAACGAGTGAATAAAACTCGTACAAGCGAACGAACCGTGAAGTAATTTGTTTATTAAATGCATACTGAGATTTACACAACAGAAAAACAAGACGAAACGATTAAATTATCAACACTTCAGTGGAAGGGTTCTTGGTTTATTGTCAGACTCAACTTTCAAGTGGAAAAATTCACCGAATTCACACATCTAACAAAAATAACCACGACAATAATTTTTTCCAAAACTATAACAAGACTATACATAATAAGACACTTTACGACAAAAACAAACCAGTTTGCGTACCTGTTTTTTGAAGTTTTTTGCCGCTTTGATAACAACAACAAATGGCGAGAGTTCAAACTGGCTTGCACGTTTGGCGATTTAATTGCTTTTTTAGCTTCTTTTAGCCTTATTCTTTCTCCTGTTAAACGTATATTTTCCCTTTCAGCAAAATCTGTTAAAGTTCTTTTCTTTAGGTCCGCAGAAATCCGCATTTTTCATTGAAGTTATGGAACTTTAAACCCTTTTGTCGCCATGAATGAATTTCTTCGAGGCCTTCAAGGAGGGCGAAGGCACACTGAATGGCGGGAATTCCCGCGTACGATTTTTGTCACTAGTGAAAAATGTCGTATCGCGATTCTGATTGGTCATACGATATTCTTCACTAGTGGGGAAAATCGTATGACCAATAGGATGGCTTGTCATACGTGAAGGGACGATTTTTATCTCACAGTTTTCTGGTGTGTAAATCTCAGTATGTATATAATAATTAAGGTAAACAGATAAGCGAACCAAATGGATTAAAGAAGTATCGTAACAGTTTAGGTACGTACGGCATTTTAGTTATGTCATATTAATCCGTTTCCCAACTTCATTGTTAACGATATGTTTTATGGTTATGGTCTTATGGTTTATGATCAGTACCCGTCACCTTTTTACTCTGCAAATTCAAAACATGACAGCTCAAACGGTTACTTTTAAGAGTGTTTTATTTTTTATCAATACGATTATTTACTATATACCTGAAGGAATGGTCTGACTAATAGTATTTCATCCTTATCACCATCTGCCACCACAATTCCCACGGTGAAATTGGTTTTAGCAACTGGTCTCCAGTAATAAGTCGACGGCACATCTAAAACTGTAACTCCTTCCTTGACTTGGCCACCACGAGCAAGATATCGCTTTGATGAGAATGACGCGTTTCCGGATCCACCACTGAGACAGTAACAAAAGCTAATAAAGAAACAGCTTAACCCTTTAAACTCCCAAAAGAGCCCAAAATCAAAATTCAAGAAACATCCCAAATTTCATTTTGTAAAAATTAATGTCTTCATAATTGACTCTGGGAGTGATAGGGTTAAAAAATAAGACAATATGAACAGTAAACTGGATAGATGGGCTTTATTGAAAAGCTCTAAAAATGAAGTTAGTGGTATATTTTTCTGAACCAAACTTTCGAAAGTACTTACTAATTGATGCACGAATTTCCGCAAGGTACTTACATTTTGATAGATTGAAAAACCATGTTAAAGCCTGGTTCGGATTCCAAGGCAGTAATGTCCATAAAAATTGGGTCCACAAAAGCGTTAGACGGGGCTGGCAGAAGAGGGTGCATCATGGTCCTCCCGGAGCTGTCCGCCATCCATACATAACTTAGTTGGCCTTTCTGAAAGTACGTGACTTCGGAAAGAAGATCGGCCATGCTGATATCTGTACCAACAACACCGATAAATTTACCTTGGTGATAACATGGTAGTGTTATGGATGTTAAAAGTCCTGATGAAATAAAATGGAATCGGTGAGATATCATACATATAGCATCTGTGTAATTGTGGGTTGGAAAAAGGTATTGTGGGAAGACATCTTAGCATCCTAAACACACAATCACGGAACAGGCTGTCCGAGGTTGTGGTTTCATCTTACCACCAAAGTCGGTGCACATATATAGACTTGTAGAGGTGGATTGCAGAACGGCCTATAATTTGGGAGCCGAAACATTTTGAATATCCCCTCACAGGGATGGGACTCTAAGCATTTGAAGCCCTTTAAATCTTCTAGGACCGCGCCCTTTCCCTTTTCCAGGCAGTCACTGATGTAATATACGGCTAATACGAGTGGTAACCGTTTCTTACCTGTGCCAAAAGCGTCAATGTAAGGGATGGATATGATTGGCTCATTGCGAACGGTATTGGATGAGAAAAAGTCGTAATAAGTAGCCATGTCACTTCGCAATTTCTCTGCGTTCGCCACATAGGTAAATTTTCCAACCTTGAAGCAAAACAAAACGTTTGAAACGGCGAGTTAGTTTGCAACCAGAGAAAACATATTGCAGCGTCTCTGAAGTTGGTCAAGTCTGAAAATTAAACTTAATATTACAGTTTCTCCTTTGAAATATTTGGATGCTAAAGTTCAAGTAAAATAAGTAATACAATTTTTAAATGAAAGGACCACTCGACAAATTGGAAGTACTGGATCCTTGTGAAGGATCTGATCAGCAGAAATAATTATAAACAAATAAAATGAAAGGCTGATCGTACAGAAAGGAATATATTTTAAACCGATTAATTTCGAACGGCACGGCCGTTCTTCTTCAGGGTATAACCGTACGGTTATACCCTGAAGAAGAACGGCCGTGCCGTTCGAAATTAATCGGTTAAAAATATATTCCTTTCTGTACGATCAGCCTTTCATTTTATTTGTTTAAAATAAGTAAGTTAACATTCAAATTGATTTGCTGGTATTAGAAAGGACGACCGCGATTGTTTCGATGTTTATTTTAAACGACATATACAGTTATGACATGCAAAAGCAAAGCAGTGATTCCTAACACCAAGCTGTTGACCCTTTAATTCCCAATATCAACCTACAAATTCTCCTTTCTTGTCCCCATACGTTTCTTATTAAGGATTAAAACTGACAAAGAGAAATTTGGTGATGGTCACTATTGGGGCTTAAAGGTAAAGGCCAGACCCTGAAACTTTCACTATGGACCGGTCTCTATGCTGTCTATGTGGTTGTGTTTTGAAAACTGAAATACACGTTTCGTTTGGCCGCGGTTCTGTCGTCTTCCATTAATGCTTGGTTAGAAGTTCAATTATTTGTCTGAAATTATTAGAACCTCAGCCGACCAAATGGTCAAATGAAATCTGTTTATTAGGTTCTTACAGTGACATCAGCTGCCCTTGTCACACCGAGACCTTGTTGATCAGCAATGTACTGTAGTATTGGTAAGTTCTTCAGCATTCCATACGTCAAAATCGCAACCGAATTTTTCAGCTCCGCATTTTTTCTTTTGATGGTTTGCAAGGTTGCTGTCTTATCATCAGTTGGCTCACCATCCGTCAGAAAGATGATGACCTTTTTTCTGGAAGAATCAATTCCATCAGATGAGCCTTTGAACAGGTCAAACGCGCGATTAAATGCGTTGGAATAATGTGTATATCCTGTAAAAAAAGGGAAAATACAGATAGGAGATTTTAGACTGTTAATTGTTTGCTAAGAAGACTCAGCAGACTTATTGACCAGTATCAATCCGTTACAGATTTGAAAACATAACATTCCGTTGGAATATATAACATAGCCGGTCAATGACTACCTGCACTTTACGAAACAGTTAATTACTACTTTAGTAAAAAGTGATCTTCGATAAAACAAACCGAAATAGCGAAAATCCTAAAAACCGTGAGCAAATTAAGCAGTATATGTGACTGTCGAACCTGCCATTACTGAAACCTACATAATTCGTTTTCAATTCATAGCTGAAAGCTTTAAAATTCTTGTTTGCAGGGTCATTCTAAACATCGCCTCCCCCAACCCAAAGAAATACCACTCTTACTTTCAGCAGTAATAGCGTCTACGTAGCTTTCCAAGTATTTGATGTTGATTGGCGTGGCAGTGGCTAAACGTTGGCTGTGGCAGCCTCTTCCATCGTTGTCGTATTCAACAGGTGTGGAAGCCTGGTCACTGAATTTCACTACTCCAATCTACAGGAAAGACAAAACGTTTGACTCCATTTTGTCTTATTTTTAGCATTCTATACGGCGGTGACACCTCCCCCCCCCCCCCCCCCTTCCCACCTCCGCCACCTCTCTCTCCAATCCTCGGTATTCCTGATAATTCGTTGAAGGGATCATACTTACCCTGTCCCTTGGGTTCATTGTCCTCAGAACAGTTTTTGCAGCCTCCTTAGCGACTATGAGGCGTGATCCTCTCATGGAGCCACTGTGATCAATAACTAGTACAACGTCTTTAGGTTCTGGCGTGGCTGTTTCCACATAAAAAGGTCTGAACCGAGGATCATAAGATCCACAGCTTGTTTTGTCTTCAAACGCTGGAAAGTTCGCAAGCACACCCTTCTCGGAAGCAAAGTACTGCCACTTGATCACAGGATAATCCTGAGAAATGGTCTTCATTTCCTCCACAACTGAATCCGCGACATGGGTAAGGGGAGTTTCAGCATTTTCTGATATTTTCACACATATGCCTGAAAGATCGACTTTTGAGCGAAATCTTGAATCGTATTCTAGTCCACCAGAAAATTGTACATTGCAGCATTCCGTTGGGGTTTGTCTCGGAGGTGTGGTCCAAGAATTTTCCACGGCTACTTTGAGTCTTTGTGTAACCTTGAACCTTTCCTTGAACTTTTCGGATATGCCAATTGCCAAGGTCTGAATCACTGCATTACCATCCACCGGGTTTTCAATAAACTTCAACTTGTCAAACGCCTCCTAAAATGGAGCACAACATAGTATTTATGTTATTAGGACCTATTGGCGCTTCAAATGCCTGAGTGGCAACATTTGTATTTCAATGTCCAATTTTTTTAGCCTACTTAGTCAGATAACCAAAGTGAAAGATCACAAATGCGAACAGCAAAATAAAGAGCTACGTACAGTTCCCGGTATGGGTTACAGCTTTCAATTTTGTACTGCGTTATATACAAGCGGGTGCTTGTAAGAAATTATCCCCGGGTGGGGGGACTCCTATATAAAAATGACGGGGGTGCTCGTCGTACCTTTTAGGGGTCAAAATTTGTAGATTGGTACCGCTTAGGGTACTAAAATCTAAAATGACCACCGTTAGAATTATCGCGGTATCTTTTAGGGTATTGAGCTAAAAAAAAATATGACATGAGTTGTTTTAAAATTGGTACCTCTTAGGGGTAAAAATTATTTTGAGCAACGCCCATCAATCGAGATTCTGGTACCTTTTGGTGTATTTCAGTCGAAACTTTCCGACGAGCACCCCCGTCATTTTTATATGAGGGTCCCCTCCCCCCCTCTCCAGGGAAATTATCCTGAAACTTAAGAAAAACTACGGTGGACAAAGTGAGTGGAGTATATACTGTATTTGCGTAGTCTTTCCATGTCAAGACCTTTTCGAGCTCACTAAGTGTAATCGAACTAGAGCCAATCATGACTATAAACTTTATGTAAAAGCAGCTATTCGTAATTGCTATAAGTACTCCCTCTTTGTACACCGCTTAACTGTTCAATAACTTTATTTCGAAATAGACTCAATGCAAGATGTACATGTACACTACCAAATAATTGTAAATAGTTTTAATTGTAAATAGTTTTTTTAATGTTTGTAATTGTATTTGATTTTAGAAATTTTATTTGAGGAAATTGTTTTATATGGGGTTAACCTCATGATTTCTCCTTTCAGGAAGTGTTTTTATTAATTAGTTGATTTCCTGAATAAAATATAATGTTATGTTATGTTATGTTATGTGTTATGTTATGTTATGTTATGTTAGGTTAGGTTACGTTACGTTACCTTACGTTACGTTATGTTATGTTATGTTACGTTATGTTATGTTATGTTATGTTATGTGTTATGTGTTATGTTATGTTATGTTATGTTATGTTATGTTATGTTATGTTATGTTATGTTATGTTATGTTATGTTATGTTATGTTATGTTATGTTATGTTATGTTATGTTATGTTATGTTATTTTAAACTCGTAATAATTTATGGATTACTACGGAGTAACCGAAGTAAACGTTCTTAAATACGAACAACAGTGGAAGAAGCTAGAGTTCCGTTTGAGTACATAAAAGCTATGAATTTCCTACTGCTCTGTATACAGGATGTTTGCAAGAACTGAAGTATAAGGGGCACGCTATTGTATGAATCCGACCAACTGCATATCCAGGTATATCAAGAACAAACTTTAAGTGTTACCTGTAAAGTGTTTGTACCAAGACCATCTACTGCTAGCGTAGAAAGCGTTTGACCGAATTTCTTTGGATCAAGTATATCTGCTGCCAAGCAAGGCCGAATAAACAGTGTCGAAAAGAACATAAAAATCATTAACACTCTGCTCTGGCTGATCAATGAAGAATCCATCGCATTGAGACGAGGTAACGTGGTAACAATTCAGTCTACTCGTGTCTTTTCGTGCGTTATTATATGGCTCAAACTCACCATGCACATTGCGTTCTTCCCGACGGTATAAGTTATGAAAGTAATTTTACGATATAAATCATGTGTCGTGTGACGTTATTTGGTTTTGTTTTCCTGTTAGGTGACAAACAGCACTTGTTTTGATGCCCTCTGGCTCCAGGGCCAATATTGACTTTGGACCTCCTTGAATCACTTGGTATGCATATACTTACTGAGTAAGCATTTGCGTACTTTTGAAGCTAATGTAGTAAGGAAGGGAATGAAATACCACTTTCATAAAAAAACGAGTTAGTATTGCCGCTTTTATTCAATATGCCCAAGTCTTATAAATGTTTAATAAATTTATTTATAATTTAAATGCAACCAAAACGCTTAGTCATAGTGGAAACTGCAAAACTACTGGAATTTTAATTACTCTTGGTTTTCACATGACGTGAAAAAAATTAAAAAACGATCTAAAATATAGATTTTACAGAGCTGTTTCTAACATGTATGTTGATACCAGTGTTAGAAGCATGCCGGAAACTTGCTATTTATTCATTTATCCTTTCTGACCTTAAATTTACTATCCTGAATAGATACCCCTAAAAAGTTCTCAAAAAATAAAAGAAATCTAAAAATGACAATTTAAAAATCAAGTAACACAATACAACATTAACGTAAATATGTACAGATCGATGCCTTAGTTGGATTAGGGGTCAGTAGTGCCCATCCCCCCTACCCTGGGGGAGGGCGAAGGGATTGCGTGATGTTGTCTGTGTTCTGTGTTCTGTGTCTGAGTTGTTGTTTTTTTTTTGCTGAAAAACAAAGCTTCATGTCGGGCTTTTGCAAATGCAGTATATTCACGTGCGTGACATAGTAAAAGGTCTGGGATTTGTTACCGATCGTTTAAAAAGGCCCCTTTTGTTCTAGTATCTCAATATTTGGGTCATCACGGATCCATTTGTGGGTTTTGAAGTCAATGATCGGCATTCCCTTAGCAGTGTCATCAGTGTATCCCGGGAGACACTCTCGTATTTTAGCTTCATTTTTGGTGACGAGTCAACTTGGACAGTTATTTCTACTAAAACGTTTGTTCTTTAGGAATTCGGCATCAGACTCAAAAGTCGAACCACCTCTTGTACAGCATAATATAGAAGAAATTACTGCTCAGTAACTTTCATTTGAATGCTCTCACTATAGGATTTCATCAACAAAATCAAAAGTTACAACTACCTTGTACAGCATATTAATGTAGAGTACCAAAGGAAAGTATTGCTCAGTAGCTGTCATTTGATTGGTCACACTTTAGGAATTTATCCATCCCACAGACTCAAAAGTTCGAACCACATTGGGCAGCATAATAAACAGTACCACAGGAAAGTACTGCTCAATAGCTTTCATTTGAATGGTCACACTGTAGGATTTCATCCACAGACTCAAAAGTTAGAACCGCCTTGTACAGCATAATAAACAGTACCACAGGAAAGTGCAGCTGAATAGCTCTCGTTTGAATGGTCACACTGTAGGATTTCATTCACAGACTCAAAAGTTAGAACCGCCTTGTACCACAGAAAAGTACTGCTCCCCTAGCTTTCATTTGAATGGTCACACTGTAGGATTTCATCCACAGACTCAAAAGTTAGAACCACCTTGTACAGCATAATAAACAGTACCACAGGAAAGTGCAGCTGAATAGCTCTCGTTTGAATGGTCACACTGTAGGATTTCATTCACAGACTCAAAAGTTAGAACCGCCTTGTACCACAGAAAAGTACTGCTCCCCTAGCTTTCATTTGAATGGTCACACTGTAGGATTTCATCCACAGACTCTGGCAGACTGAAAAGTTTGAACCACCTTATACAACATAATAAATACACTCTGTATTTCATCCACAGACTCAAAAGTTACAACTACCTAGTACAGCATAATATAGAGTATCAAAGGAAAGTACTGCTCAGTTGCTTTCATCGATTACTTATTAAGATTTCTGCCAGACTCGTACTCAAAAGTTCGGCTACTTTATTTAATAGCGGAGCACTCGCCGGGCCGAAGGCCCGGCTGCGCAGCCCCATACTCATAGAACCAGGGGATAGAACCTATGCCCGTCTTTTTATAATGGTCATGGCTAGCAGAATGTTTCGCGGGCGCGCGTGTACCCGCCGCCGCCGTATCGCAGGACTACAATAGCTCGCGGGCGCGTATGACGTCGCAAAACATGCGAGTACGACGTCATATTGAAACCAAAGCGAGGCTTTGTTTTTCGCGCGGTTACAAGGCCGAATGTCACGTCAGCTAGAAAAACATTTGACGTTTTGCTGTGAATTTACTAAGAGGAGAAAACCGTTTTAAAGGCGTTATTTCCCTGAATATTTCGCGGTTTGCTACTCGAGACAAGGATTCTAATTAACCCTATTCAGACTGGGCTTTTTTAGGCAATCTGTGACTGGGGGGGGGGCTCCTCGGACCCCCTCTATATCTCTGGAACCAGTAAGGCTAGGACCATGAAATTTTCACACAATGTTCACCTCCATACAAGGAAACCTCACACCCAGTTTTGACCTGCCACACCCAATTATGACGTCACAATAACGTCATTTTTTGTTTTTCCGACGTTTCTTTGATATTTTTTTATCCAGATGCTTAAAATATCAAATATAACTGTAAAATCATCTCTTTAATATTACAACATAATAAATACAAACAAGGACACACTTGTAAAGCGAGAAAAAGCAATAAAAAGCGATAAAACTATAATTTTGAAATTATTGTCCGCCATCTTGGATCCGCCATCTTGGATCCGCCATCTTGGATTTTCCTTTTTTTTTTGTTTACATTAAAATTTAAAAAATATCTAAAAGAGAAAAGGATCAGAATGTATAAAACACGTATCAAACTAATGTCTATTATCCAAACAATGAACTTAGAAGCGTTATTTAATAAATAGTACAAAATGTTTGTCTATAAGTAAAAGAGAGCAAAAATTTACCTACCCCTCCCCCCCCCAAATGTTGGTGTTAAAATTTTTTGATGTCTTTCAAGAACTAGTCCCAAGAAAAAACTATTCTAACAAGAAAATGCACTATAAGTCAAAGAACAAGATCTTAAAATAAAAAATTCACCATATTTTAATATTTTGAAAACCTATGTGTCAAAAACCGGTTGCCATGGCAACATGGTTAATCACACTGACATGTTATGGATACCAAAATGTCCCTAGATAAAATCTATGAAAAGGTAGAAAATTTCAGCCACATAGCTATTTCGGTGTAAGAGTTATCACAATTTTACTGGAGGGGGGGTTCGAAAAGCCCCCCCCCCTCCCCCAGTCTGAATAGGGTTAAGAGATACTCAGAAGCCGCTTTAGTGGAAAAAGACGAGCTTTCAGGGATAAAATCTTGCTTCGAGGAACTTCATGTATTACGTTTTTATCAATGTGGGAGATGTTTGTTTTTTACGGATTTCAGAACCAGAAGCGGAGATTTGAATTGCCAAGCAAGCGAGGGACTTAAAGGTAAAACAGATTACATTTTTCGATGGGAATTTATCTTGATATCAATCTGTGATTGACTTTTTCTTTGTGTTCTCGTTAGTTTTGGAGAATTGTTTATAAACGTGTAGCTTAAATTCAGTTGTTCAGTTGTATTAATTTCTTGAATTTCATCGAAGACACGGTTCGGCCTCGATGCGATATAAATGGTACGCGTTTTGCTTTTAAACATAAACTAATGGAGATTTGAATAAATTTTTTCCAAAGAAGATTGTGTTGTCCATTTTTATGTGTTTGTTCATTCATTACATAGATTGAAAAGCGATTTTATGTAAACAAAACAAGACTTAGATTTTATACTCGCGTCGCCTTATGCAAATATGTTTGTATATTTTTGCAAGTTTGATTTCCAAATCAGTTTCTCGGGCATTTTTTTACAAGCAACAACTGTATTTTAGTAATAGTTATTCTAGACGGAGAAAAAGTTGTTTTTGTGAACTTTTGTACGGTCTAAATGTACTGAGCAGACGGTCGGGTGATACTGTTTTTGAGAATTGCTAAAATTGAAAAATAGCCCGGTCGGTCGTCAATCTTAATTCTTGTGTTTCCGACCTTTCACCTAAGTTAAGTTTCATCTTAGTTAAGCTTGTTCAGAGGGTCTTCAGAAAAATGGCACAACTGTTCGTCTTTCAGAGAAAAAGCCTGTGAGTATTTGGGGCGCGAGCGAAGCGCGAAGAAAGAGCGTGGAAATGCGCGCGGAGCGTGAAGCGCGAAGGGAATCCTCCCATCCCCTCCCGTTTCTAGCGCCTGCCACGCAGGCTATCAGAGAAATGGCACAATCCGTTCGGCTTTCAGAAAAATAGCCTACGAGTATTTGGGGCGCAAGCGAAGCGCGAGGAGAGAAGGTGGAGATGCCCGCGGAGCGCGGATCGTGGAGCGCGAAGGGAATCCTCCCTTCCCCTCCCGTTTCTAGCGCCTGCCACGCAGGCGATTAGAGAAACGGCACAATCCGTTCGGCTTTCAGTATAATTGGGGTTTTCACTTACGTCATATCGAAATTCAGAACCATTAAACAACAGTTTTCGATTCCAAAATGTTTATGGAATTGTAGAGATTCGTTCAAGAGTTATAGGCGAACGAGTATTAGACATTTTTGGTAAGAAATGTGTGGAGCGGTCATCTTGGTGCCCCACTCAGGGGCACCAAGTATCCACAAGTATCTGGTATCCACATACCATCTAAGAAACAGCTTTGTAGGATGTGTACTTTAGAATTTTATATTTTTATGACGTCATGTGCAAACCCCAATAGCCTGCTAGTATTTGGGGCGCAAGCGAAGCGCGAGGGGAGAGCGTGGAGACGCCCGCGACCGCGGATCGTGGAGCGCGAAGGTAATCCTACCTTCCTTCCCGTTTTTCGCGCCTGCCGCGCACGCGATTAGAGAAATGGCACAATCTGTTCGGCTTTCAGAGTTTTCGAAGCGAGTAAGAGTTCCGGATTAACAGGATCGAGATTTTTAGGATATTTCCGAAGAACACCCCGTCATTTTTATATGTGAGCACCCATTTCATTTCCCCCCCCCCCTCCCGGGGAATACCTAACAACTGGGAAAAATACGAAGCGATACTCAATGATTTTACTTCACTTAGCAAAAATACCTTGTACTTATGCTTAGCCTTTTTTTTTCTATGTATAAATTCATATTAAATATAGAAGCAGTTCCTCTGGTATTTTTAAAAATAACAAGTTTTATTTAAAAATAACAAGTTGTTATCGCGTTTTGGCCATATATTAATATATTTTTAGGCAAATCTACTTATTAGCTCTACAGATTGCGTTCGTGCCTTAAGGGACGATTCGCAACGACGATTTTTAGCGCAACATGGGTGCGCGGACGATTTTCTTCGCAATTTTTACGTTGCGAAGTGTTTGAATCAGCTTCAAAAACTTGCAACGCAAAAACCAAATTTTACTCAAGTTGTTTCGTGTAACATACCTGTCGTTAATTTTGTTGCGCAAAAATCGTCGTGCGAATCGTCCCGTTTAACAGCCTTTATGTCTATCTGCTACTTTTAAAATATTTTAGCCGCACGTTTATAATAGAATAGAAAATGAGGCGCATGTGCAAAAGTGATAAACATGCAGATAGTCGCATGCGGGCGAACCTTTGTTTAGTTATTGCTTCATTGGTATATGCGCCTCATTTACAAACCGCGCTACTTGAAGCCGGATAACTTAAAAAGGTATGACCAGGGACGTTTTAAGAGGTAGCGGGGAGAGGGCTTCATTCAACAACCTCGATAATTTAAAATCTAGTCTAACAGCATTCAGAGTATATACGACTACATATGAGAAAGCCAAAACATATTACTATGCCAACTAAAAGAAATACACCATAACAGCAATAAAAGCAGCAATCGAACCCGACCCTTTGTCCCTTACTTCGCCGTCGTTATTGAAGCTAGTCGTGATATTTCCGCTTCCAGGAGCTCTTGTACCCGCAGATTAACAACAACAACAACAATAAGCTCAGTGTATTGGCATGACTATAAATCGTTACAGTATTGTAAAAGCGTAAGATTACATAGACTTCAAAGTTAACAAACAAACATACAAAGATAATCAAACAGATTACAATGAATTAAATCTGGGCCCGTTTCTCGAAAATCCCGGTAATTTTTCGGGTCCGAAGCCAAATATTGAAATCAAAATCTAAAGAATAAAAGCGCGGGTCCTAGCGAACAAACCAGTCCATTTTGTTTTGCTAACTGATAGTTTTCTGGTACCATGACTGCACTCACTGCAGTCAGAATCAATCGGTATTAAGCTGACTTCTCTACGTCAGATCATCGTGTAATTTCTACCACCAACTGGTTTTGAATTGAAGTTTGGCAAGACGTATTTTCTGGAAAATCGATATTACCATGACGACGATAAACAAGAATCTTCAAATATCTCAAAGTGAAAGTTTGCAAGATCAAGATTTCGATTTTGGAATTACTTCAAGATAGTGTCAAAATGTAATTTTCATTTACTTTCTCTTTGTGGAATGCAACATTACATTAAAACACAGTTAAACCTTAGGAAATATAATGTAACGCGTCTTGAGTTTGTCTGGCATCAATTTGTCACTGGTGCTGCAGGGGAGGGGAGGGGGTATTAAGGTATAATAGCGACGGGGAAGTGCAGTTGTTTGAAACTTGCGATCTGAGAACGTTTTTGCGTGGGTTAGAAATTTTGTGGTGACGATTTTTTGGGTGAAAGAGTCTGGTGAGGACCTTTTTATGAATTAATTAATTAAATTAAAACTTTATTGAATCTCCCAATCAGGGTTTTTCAGACCCAACGTACATAAGCATATAAATAATTCATAAGGTAAGTGAAACATTGAATAAAAATGTCAAACGTTAAAATTGTGATAATAGCTAAAAACATCAAAAGGTAACTCTCGTAGCTAACAAGAAATGATTCGAAAAGGAATTCTCTAAGTTTCTTTTACATTTTGGGGTTAAGTTCTGGGCCTTTGAACTTTTTTAGGTCTGGTTTTAGCCTAACAGGACTTATCTTCGGGGACTAACAATTTGGCCTTATTCGGCCCTCTTCATTACTATTATAGCTATTTATAAATTAGTTGTATTAGTTTATCATTAACTAACCACTCATATATTTTTTTGAAATTCAAATTTAAGGAGCTGTACGGTTATAGCTTTTTCCCTCAGTATAGCTTTGGCCCTGAGGAAGGCTAATTTTGCTAGCCGAAATGTTGGTCGCCAAATAAATCAGCCCATTTCGTTTGTCTTATTAGACTTCAAGTGACGTCTGGCTCGAGCATCTCTTGATTCATACTACTTGTGATCATTTTTCTACTTTTTTCACACTCTTTCACCTGATGGCCTTTCCGTGATGGATATCACTAGCAACAGCTTATATCTTTCTTGTCAACCACTATGTGGAGGAAGATTGAAGTGATCATGACACAAGCCGCATATACTCCAACAGTAATACCAAAGATAGCCCCGCCCGACAAACCGCCTTCATCATCATCAGCTTTGTCATCATCAGTTTTTGTCTGTATATTGCCGCTACCGGGAGCTCTTGTTCCTACAGTTAAAAACGCCAAAAAAAAATGAAAGTACAACTGAATTGAGTCTGTGGATGAAATCCTAAGCTTCCGAGGAGCTCTTTTACCTACAGGCCTAAGTAAAAACGCCAAAACAGACAAAGTACAACTGAATTGATTATGTGGATGAAATCCTTAGCTTCCGGTTGCTGTTGTACCTAGAACAGAACAGTCGAGATGAATGGATGGGCGAAATAGAACTGAATTTAGACTGTGGATGAAATCTCTAAGTATGACTACTTTAAAGGAATAGAATGTTACCTTCTGTGGTCAATAATAATAATAATAATAATAATAATAATATAATATAATATTTATATAGCGCTTATACATCGCGGTTCTAAGCGCTTTACAATAACACCAGGAATAACAAAGAACCTAATGATAGCATTTGTCGCGAAGGGGAATTTGTCGTTTATCGGTGGTTGGGGAGGGGGGAGAACTCCCTTATATCAGCCATACGGGGACGTTCCGTTTGACAGGGTGTGGTTTCTGGGCTTTTGCCCAGAAAATCTTAGAGTAATTTTGTAATTTTTTAATCTTTTAAACTTAGTTTTTAACCATTTTTATTTAACAGGGTCTCGCAGAATACCACTACAATAGTGAAGTGAGCTCCCTGTATAAAGATTGATATTATTATTATTATTATTATTATTATTATTATTATTATATAATTGTACGCGAGTCTGTCCTTAACAGGGTCTGAATCTGCCTAACAGAGTATGGTTGCACGGTTGTCGTCGTCAGTACATATTCAGCATTTAGCATTTCGAGATTGGAGACGTATGCTTAATTGCAATTGCCAATACCGTCAACTCTGTCTAAGACGGACAATTATCTCAAGGTAACAGTGTCTCTTACCTTCTTTTCCTCCATAACACGAATTGATATTTGCGCAGTATTTTTTGTTAAGTGGGGAGTCGTGTTTATCTCGTACGCACCAGTAACATCCCACGACTCCATCACAGGAATTTGAATCCAACTTTTTGTCGCACTGAGGGTCAAAGCACTTCTGTAAATCTTCCACTGAAGGATCGTTTACTTGTTCAGATGAGACCACAGTCGCTGCTACGGGACAAATGGAAACGCTAACGAAAAGAAAGAGTGTTGTATAAACCCTTTATACCTCGGAAGTGATCATCACTAAATATCGCCATGAGAGATCATGAGAATTGTGGATACGATCACTAAAGATACCTTCCCTGATATTCTAACAACTTTTTTACCACAATTGCCGCTAAACTCGCAATCTGATTGGTCGACGTGAGTGGTAAATGAGAGTCCAGACAACGGTGCTGACGCTAACATCACGTACACTTGAAAAACACCAATCAGATTGCGAGAAAGTTATAGACAACGCTTGCTCTTTCTTTGCTGTCACGTTTTGTAACAAAACTTCGATTTTTCCTTGTGTTTTTTTCTAAATATTGTTGTAAAAAACAAATTTCCACCGGTTTTCCGTGGTGTGGACTCTTATTTACCACGATTTACGTCATCACATGGTCAAAATTTGTTGCTGACTCACTCGGCTGCGCCTCGTGAGTCCACAACATTTTGACCATGTGATGACGTAAATCGTGGTAAATAAGAGTCCACACCACGGAAAACTGGTTTAAATTTGTTAACTCTACACTCTTCATTTAGAAAGATATGGGGACAAGGAAGGAGAATTTGTATTTTGATATTTGGAACCAAAGGGTTAAGCACATGATTCAGTTACTACCAAGGTTCTTATAATTTGATCAATTCATATGGTAAGAAAATCTTTAAAAGAAAGAGACTGCTTAGTGATCGCGTTTGATGAGCAAGTTAGAACGACAACCCAAATTAATTGAAATTCATTGATTGGCATTGGCAGCCAATAGTCAACGAGAGAGAACCAACCAGACTTGCGCATTTCTAATGCACTCTATTAACAATTTAGAGTCTATTCACTTTTAGTCGGCTTGTTCTTAAGCATATCCTATCGCTCGCTCCCCCCCCCCCCCACCCCAGAAGGAGCCTGTGCCTTGTGGTCGATCTTACAACAAAGTTTTTACTTAGAACTTACCTGCTTGCTGGAAACTCATTTCTGCAGTAATAAAATTCAAGCCGTGAGAGGCAAGGGCACTCGCAAGTCAATTCAGGTACATTCGAGCATTCTCTGTTGGCAGAGCCGCAAGTGATGCAAGATTTTGACTGACATGAACTGTCAATTTTTTTGATACCTGAAAATATATAGGCAAGTTTATAATTACCTAGCATTTCTAGAGTCGTTATTAGAACCCTCATAGAGGAAAATGAATACAATGGTAATGCTAAAACGCGGTGATCAATTCCAAACTTCAAACGTCCCCCCTCCAGGTATACCCTGAGCATACCTTGGGTATTTGATTTTTTTCCGTGTCCAGGGGATTGGGTATTTGAACTTTGCCTGAGTGGAATAGATGGGGAATTTGAACCGCAAATGTCATGTTCTCAAAGTATAAATGTGATTCATTCTCAGACCACAGGAACATTCAGTAAATCCGAGTACATTGCCGACTACATTGCCACATAAAAGTGACAATTATAAAGATATTGACTGACATTTGTTTTTGGGAAGAAGCATTTCATCCGAGCTAGGGTAGGGCATGTGAATGCAATTTTGGCCCAAGGGGGCGGTAATTTGAACGAACCAATCTTCAAAAATTCGAATATTCCGGGAGTTACCTGGGAGGGGATGTTGAAGTTTCGAATTAATGGCTGATAAAATCAGCATTGTGTGAACCGAAAAATTCTCACCTAAAAACGCGTTACTTACAGCCACACTAGAAATCTGGTACTGTTTACACCGCTGTCCAGTAGTCAGCGTGTTCACGCCTTGAAATGGAATACTCAGCTCATAAAAGTTCTCTGTGTTAATTTTCTCCAAGTTTCTACATTGTTTTTTCACCAAATGTCCTTTCTGTATAAGGTCCTCTGCTATCTCTTTTTCTTTCGCGGTGATGTGGATGTACTCCAGTTTTTTCGCTGTGATGTCAGGTGTCAGGAAATCTTTGTGCATGATAAGAAATCCCGCTCCATCTAACACGAAACACTCGTAGTTGCTTTCTTTGCATTTTGGATATGTATCAGTCAGGAGTCTGAAAAGATAATAATTATATCAGTTATTTAGTCAGTAATAATGATCAGGGAGTATATCAGTAGTCTGTTAAGTGGGATATTCCGAATAGTATGTTGTATCAAGTATGAGGTATGTTTAAATCCTGGATGATTCATAGCTTTACTTGTTTGTGTTAGTTCAGGCGGTGATGGTTAGCGCGATGGTCTAATGTGATATCTCGGATAAAGTTAGTCTTAAAAAAGACTGTACGTGTGATTGCTGATATGAAGTTCGACCACAGGAGTATCAGCAGTTGGTCGACTATTGGATACTATGGATACTACAGGGTTAATCCCAATACTCTAATCACGTGATCGTTTGTATATATATACGCGGTATATACGGTACAGTATACCGCTTGTATATCGTTTATGGTGCTTATAATTAAGACGCTTACTTTTGAAAATACGACAAAGGGAAGTCCGCACCCATAACTCCAATCACGTGATCGTTGGTACTGTGTTTATGGCTTGATTCACCGCGGTATATCGTGTGGGAAGCGGTTATCACGACACCTGCTCCAAACGCGTCTATGTAAGGAGTGGACAGAGCAACCAATCCCGTGTTACGTAGCGCGGCATGATACCTACATGTCAGAGCGAGACGATATTTATTCAAAGTCGCCAAATCTGCATATTTCATGCAATTTGCATATTAAATGTGAAATTAAATGAATAGACGTTTAACTCCAAAATTCTTAAAGTTTGTTTAAATCGTAGGAAGTGACAAATTCCTTAACAGAAAGACGAATTTCGTCGCATCTATTCTAAATTCTATATATTGATTAAATTTCCGGAGATACCTGTTACCATGGTAGTAATGGTCATATATTGTTAAATTGGACTCTGATAATTTAAACTGGACAACATGTCATCCAATTTAACCATAAGTGCATTTTGACAAAATGTCTGGATAAAACATTACCATGGTCTTTTTGTTGGGTCGTATGACTTTGCCAGCATAATTCCGGGTGTTATTCTGAAGACGCCATTTGATGTGCCAAAATATCTCCACACAAGGTACTTTGTATAAGCTGCCTTCTCCTGTAACCAAATGTCGTCGACCTCACTGGTAGCAACCACTGTGTCTCGTATGCCTGGTTTGAATCCAGGATTCACAGCGCTTGTACTTGTCATGTACGATTTGTATGCTTTCACACGAGATACCGTCTCATCCAAGCCAAGGTAAGTATATGGATCTGTGAAGGCTTCTGCACCAAACTTCACCACAGTTGTATCTATTATAGTAAAATATTTAAACGGACAAGAATATCAGTTATGTTTCACCAGTGAGATATTTCGGGTGAAATAAGTATTTAAAAGACCCCATGATGTTTGAACGCAGAAGAAACAGCCAGCTTGTGATTTGATATCTCGCCATTATTCCATGATCATTTTGTACATTACTCAGTGACATTTTAACTTAAAAGTTCAAAATCACACAATCGTCTGATGATTCTTTGTTATAACCCCTACTCTTTCGAACTAAGATACCTGATGTAGATGCAGATTACGTTTTACTGGTTAATGTCTTCTGCTGTCATGATGGTGTTAATTTCATAAAGTTACGAAACCACTAGGTTTATGTTACTTGAAAGGAGAATGTCTACGCGAAAAAAGACATCGTTTACCTACCTTTAGATGCATATCTTGAAAACTGAATACAGGGTTCATTGGGCCTTAATAAGTCTAAACGATGATACAAGAACTTGAAACCTGTTTAAAGCCAAAAGTAAGGAATAGTTAAAATTGGGGTCGTGGCATGGATCGAACGTTTATATAGGCGACTATGACGACGAAGAATGTGAGGACGATAATGATATGATAACGATGATATTGATGATGATGATAGTGATGATGATGATAGATGATGATGATGATGATAGTGATGATGATGATGATGATAGTGATGATGATGATGATGATATGATGAGATGATGATGATGATGATGATAGTGATGATGATGTGATGATGATGATAGTGAGATGATGATGATGATGATGATGATAGATGATGATGATGATGATGATGATGATAGTGATGATGATAGTGAGATAGTGATGATGATGATGATGATGATGATGATGATGATAGTGATGATGATGATGATGATGATAGTGATGATGATGATGATAGTGATAGTGATGATGATAGTGATGATGATGATGATGATGATAGTGATTATGTTGATGATAATGATGATGATAGTGATGATGATGATGATGATGATAGTGATGTTGATGATGATGATGATAGTGACGATAGTGATGATGATAGTTATGATAGTGATGATAGTGATGATGATAGTGATGATAATGATGACGATGATGATGATGATGATGATGATAGTGATGATGATGACGATGACGACGCTGATGATCATAACGATGAAATTTCAAAGCGGTCAAAAAACGTTGTAAGAAAATCGTATTCAAAAGTCTAGTTGAATAAATAGAGGTTACTTCACGGTTGGTGAGCGCGTACGATTTTTATTCACGAGTTGGGAAGAATCACAAACGAACGAGCGAGGCTTTGCGAGCGAGTGAGTTTGTAATTCTTTCCAACGAGTGAATAAAACTCGTACAAGCGAACGAACCGTGAAGTAATTTGTTTATTAAATGCATACTGAGATTTACACAACAGAAAAACAAGACGAAACGATTAAATTATCAACACTTCAGTGGAAGGGTTCTTGGTTTATTGTCAGACTCAACTTTCAAGTGGAAAAATTCACCGAATTCACACATCTAACAAAAATAACCACGACAATAATTTTTTCCAAAACTATAACAAGACTATACATAATAAGACACTTTACGACAAAAACAAACCAGTTTGCGTACCTGTTTTTTGAAGTTTTTTGCCGCTTTGATAACAACAACAAATGGCGAGAGTTCAAACTGGCTTGCACGTTTGGCGATTTAATTGCTTTTTTAGCTTCTTTTAGCCTTATTTTTCTCCTGTTAAACGTATATTTTCCCTTTCAGCAAAATCTGTTAAAGTTCTTTTCTTTAGGTCCGCAGAAATCCGCATTTTTCATTGAAGTTATGGAACTTTAAACCCTTTTGTCGCCATGAATGAATTTCTTCGAGGCCTTCAAGGAGGGCGAAGGCACACTGAATGGCGGGAATTCCCGCGTACGATTTTTGTCACTAGTGAAAAATGTCGTATCGCGATTCTGATTGGTCATACGATATTCTTCACTAGTGGGGAAAATCGTATGACCAATAGGATGGCTTGTCATACGTGAAGGGACGATTTTTATCTCACAGTTTTCTGGTGTGTAAATCTCAGTATGTATATAATAATTAAGGTAAACAGATAAGCGAACCAAATGGATTAAAGAAGTATCGTAACAGTTTAGGTACGTACGGCATTTTAGTTATGTCATATTAATCCGTTTCCCAACTTCATTGTTAACGATATGTTTTATGGTTATGGTCTTATGGTTTATGATCAGTACCCGTCACCTTTTTACTCTGCAAATTCAAAACATGACAGCTCAAACGGTTACTTTTAAGAGTGTTTTATTTTTTATCAATACGATTATTTACTATATACCTGAAGGAATGGTCTGACTAGATAGTATTTCATCCTTATCACCATCTGCCACCACAATTCCCACGGTGAAATTGGTTTTAGCAACTGGTCTCCAGTAATAAGTCGACGGCACATCTAAAACTGTAACTCCTTCCTTGACTTGGCCACCACGAGCAAGATATCGCTTTGATGAGAATGACGCGTTTCCGGATCCACCACTGAGACAGTAACAAAAGCTAATAAAGAAACAGCTTAACCCTTTAAACTCCCAAAAGAGCCCAAAATCAAAATTCAAGAAACATCCCAAATTTCATTTTGTAAAAATTAATGTCTTCATAATTGACTCTGGGAGTGATAGGGTTAAAAAATAAGACAATATGAACAGTAAACTGGATAGATGGGCTTTATTGAAAAGCTCTAAAAATGAAGTTAGTGGTATATTTTTCTGAACCAAACTTTCGAAAGTACTTACTAATTGATGCACGAATTTCCGCAAGGTACTTACATTTTGATAGATTGAAAAACCATGTTAAAGCCTGGTTCGGATTCCAAGGCAGTAATGTCCATAAAAATTGGTGTCCACAAAAGCGTTAGACGGGGCTGGCAGAAGAGGGTGCATCATGGTCCTCCCGGAGCTGTCCGCCATCCATACATAACTTAGTTGGCCTTTCTGAAAGTACGTGACTTCGGAAAGAAGATCGGCCATGCTGATATCTGTACCAACAACACCGATAAATTTACCTTGGTGATAACATGGTAGTGTTATGGATGTTAAAAGTCCTGATGAAATAAAATGGAATCGGTGAGATATCATACATATAGCATCTGTGTAATTGTGGGTTGGAAAAAGGTATTGTGGGAAGACATCTTAGCATCCTAAACACACAATCACGGAACAGGCTGTCCGAGGTTGTGGTTTCATCTTACCACCAAAGTCGGTGCACATATATAGACTTGTAGAGGTGGATTGCAGAACGGCCTATAATTTGGGAGCCGAAACATTTTGAATATCCCCTCACAGGGATGGGACTCTAAGCATTTGAAGCCCTTTAAATCTTCTAGGACCGCGCCCTTTCCCTTTTCCAGGCAGTCACTGATGTAATATACGGCTAATACGAGTGGTAACCGTTTCTTACCTGTGCCAAAAGCGTCAATGTAAGGGATGGATATGATTGGCTCATTGCGAACGGTATTGGATGAGAAAAAGTCGTAATAAGTAGCCATGTCACTTCGCAATTTCTCTGCGTTCGCCACATAGGTAAATTTTCCAACCTTGAAGCAAAACAAAACGTTTGAAACGGCGAGTTAGTTTGCAACCAGAGAAAACATATTGCAGCGTCTCTGAAGTTGGTCAAGTCTGAAAATTAAACTTAATATTACAGTTTCTCCTTTGAAATATTTGGATGCTAAAGTTCAAGTAAAATAAGTAATACAATTTTTAAATGAAAGGACCACTCGACAAATTGGAAGTACTGGATCCTTGTGAAGGATCTGATCAGCAGAAATAATTATAAACAAATAAAATGAAAGGCTGATCGTACAGAAAGGAATATATTTTAAACCGATTAATTTCGAACGGCACGGCCGTTCTTCTTCAGGGTATAACCGTACGGTTATACCCTGAAGAAGAACGGCCGTGCCGTTCGAAATTAATCGGTTAAAAATATATTCCTTTCTGTACGATCAGCCTTTCATTTTATTTGTTTAAAATAAGTAAGTTAACATTCAAATTGATTTGCTGGTATTAGAAAGGACGACCGCGATTGTTTCGATGTTTATTTTAAACGACATATACAGTTATGACATGCAAAAGCAAAGCAGTGATTCCTAACACCAAGCTGTTGACCCTTTAATTCCCAATATCAACCTACAAATTCTCCTTTCTTGTCCCCATACGTTTCTTATTAAGGATTAAAACTGACAAAGAGAAATTTGGTGATGGTCACTATTGGGGCTTAAAGGTAAAGGCCAGACCCTGAAACTTTCACTATGGACCGGTCTCTATGCTGTCTATGTGGTTGTGTTTTGAAAACTGAAATACACGTTTCGTTTGGCCGCGGTTCTGTCGTCTTCCATTAATGCTTGGTTAGAAGTTCAATTATTTGTCTGAAATTATTAGAACCTCAGCCGACCAAATGGTCAAATGAAATCTGTTTATTAGGTTCTTACAGTGACATCAGCTGCCCTTGTCACACCGAGACCTTGTTGATCAGCAATGTACTGTAGTATTGGTAAGTTCTTCAGCATTCCATACGTCAAAATCGCAACCGAATTTTTCAGCTCCGCATTTTTTCTTTTGATGGTTTGCAAGGTTGCTGTCTTATCATCAGTTGGCTCACCATCCGTCAGAAAGATGATGACCTTTTTTCTGGAAGAATCAATTCCATCAGATGAGCCTTTGAACAGGTCAAACGCGCGATTAAATGCGTTGGAATAATGTGTATATCCTGTAAAAAAAGGGAAAATACAGATAGGAGATTTTAGACTGTTAATTGTTTGCTAAGAAGACTCAGCAGACTTATTGACCAGTATCAATCCGTTACAGATTTGACAAACATAACATTCCGTTGGAATATATAACATAGCCGGTCAATGACTACCTGCACTTTACGAAACAGTTAATTACTACTTTAGTAAAAAGTGATCTTCGATAAAACAAACCGAAATAGCGAAAATCCTAAAAACCGTGAGCAAATTAAGCAGTATAGTGACTGTCGAACCTGCCATTACTGAAACCTACATAATTCGTTTTCAATTCATAGCTGCTGAAAGCTTTAAAATTCTTGTTTGCAGGGTCATTCTAAACATCGCCTCCCCAACCCAAAGAAATACCACTCTTACTTTCAGCAGTAATAGCGTCTACGTAGCTTTCCAAGTATTTGATGTTGATTGGCGTGGCAGTGGCTAAACGTTGGCTGTGGCAGCCTCTTCCATCGTTGTCGTATTCAACAGGTGTGGAAGCCTGGTCACTGAATTTCACTACTCCAATCTACAGGAAAGACAAAACGTTTGACTCCATTTTGTCTTATTTTTAGCATTCTATACGGCGGTGACACCTCCCCCCCCCCCCCCCCCCCCCCCCCCCCCCCCCCCCCCCCCCCCCCCCCCCCCCCCCCCCCCCCCCCCCCCCCTCCCCCCCCCCCCCTTCCCACCTCCGCCACCTCTCTCTCCAATCCTCGGTATTCCTGATAATTCGTTGAAGGGATCATACTTACCCTGTCCCTTGGGTTCATTGTCCTCAGAACAGTTTTTGCAGCCTCCTTAGCGACTATGAGGCGTGATCCTCTCATGGAGCCACTGTGATCAATAACTAGTACAACGTCTTTAGGTTCTGGCGTGGCTGTTTCCACATAAAAAGGTCTGAACCGAGGATCATAAGATCCACAGCTTGTTTTGTCTTCAAACGCTGGAAAGTTCGCAAGCACACCCTTCTCGGAAGCAAAGTACTGCCACTTGATCACAGGATAATCCTGAGAAATGGTCTTCATTTCCTCCACAACTGAATCCGCGACATGGGTAAGGGAGTTTCAGCATTTTCTGATATTTTCACACATATGCCTGAAAGATCGACTTTTGAGCGAAATCTTGAATCGTATTCTAGTCCACCAGAAAATTGTACATTGCAGCATTCCGTTGGGGTTTGTCTCGGAGGTGTGGTCCAAGAATTTTCCACGGCTACTTTGAGTCTTTGTGTAACCTTGAACCTTTCCTTGAACTTTTCGGATATGCCAATTGCCAAGGTCTGAATCACTGCATTACCATCCACCGGGTTTTCAATAAACTTCAACTTGTCAAACGCCTCCTAAAATGGAGCACAACATAGTATTTATGTTATTAGGACCTATTGGCGCTTCAAATGCCTGAGTGGCAACATTTGTATTTCAATGTCCAATTTTTTTAGCCTACTTAGTCAGATAACCAAAGTGAAAGATCACAAATGCGAACAGCAAAATAAAGAGCTACGTACAGTTCCCGGTATGGGTTACAGCTTTCAATTTTGTACTGCGTTATATACAAGCGGGTGCTTGTAAGAAATTATCCCCGGGTGGGGGGACTCCTATATAAAAATGACGGGGGTGCTCGTCGTACCTTTTAGGGGTCAAAATTTGTAGATTGGTACCGCTTAGGGTACTAAAATCTAAAATGACCACCGTTAGAATTATCGCGGTATCTTTTAGGGTATTGAGCTAAAAAAAATATGACATGAGTTGCTTTAAAATTGGTACCTCTTAGGGTAAAAATTATTTTGAGCAACGCCCATCAATCGAGATTCTGGTACCTTTTGGTGTATTTCAGTCGAAAGTTTCCGACGAGCACCCCCGTCATTTTTATATGAGGGTCCCCTCCCCCCCTCTCCAGGGAAATTATCCTGAAACTTAAGAAAAACTACGGTGGACAAAGTGAGTGGAGTATATACTGTATTTGCGTAGTCTTTCCATGTCAAGACCTTTTCGAGCTCACTAAGTGTAATCGAACTAGAGCCAATCATGACTATAAACTTTATGTAAAAGCAGCTATTCGTAATTGCTATAAGTACTCCCTCTTTGTACACCGCTTAACTGTTCAATAACTTTATTTCGAAATAGACTCAATGCAAGATGTACATGTACACTACCAAATAATTGTAAATAGTTTTAATTGTAAATAGTTTTTTTAATGTTTGTAATTGTATTTGATTTTAGAAATTTTATTTGAGGAAATTGTTTTATATGGGGTTAACCTCATGATTTCTCCTTTCAGGAAGTGTTTTTATTAATTAGTTGATTTCCTGAATAAAATATAATGTTATGTTATGTTATGTTATGTGTTATGTTATGTTATGTTATGTTATGTTACGTTACGTTACGTTACCTTACGTTACGTTATGTTATGTTATGTTACGTTATGTTATGTTATGTTATGTTATGTGTTATGTGTTATGTTATGTTATGTTATGTTATGTTATGTTATGTTATGTTATGTTATGTTATGTTATGTTATGTTATGTTATGTTATGTTATGTTATGTTATGTTATGTTATGTTATGTTATGTTATGTTATGTTATTTTAAACTCGTAATAATTTATGGATTACTACGGAGTAACCGAAGTAAACGTTCTTAAATACGAACAACAGTGGAAGAAGCTAGAGTTCCGTTTGAGTACATAAAAGCTATGAATTTCCTACTGCTCTGTATACAGGATGTTTGCAAGAACTGAAGTATAAGGGGCACGCTATTGTATGAATCCGACCAACTGCATATCCAGGTATATCAAGAACAAACTTTAAGTGTTACCTGTAAAGTGTTTGTACCAAGACCATCTACTGCTAGCGTAGAAAGCGTTTGACCGAATTTCTTTGGATCAAGTATATCTGCTGCCAAGCAAGGCCGAATAAACAGTGTCGAAAAGAACATAAAAATCATTAACACTCTGCTCTGGCTGATCAATGAAGAATCCATCGCATTGAGACGAGGTAACGTGGTAACAATTCAGTCTACTCGTGTCTTTTCGTGCGTTATTATATGGCTCAAACTCACCACATTGCGTTCTTCCCGACGGTATAAGTTATGAAAGTAATTTTACGATATAAATCATGTGTCGTGTGACGTTATTTGGTTTTGTTTTCCTGTTAGGTGACAAACAGCACTTGTTTTGATGCCCTCTGGCTCCAGGGCCAATATTGACTTTGGACCTCCTTGAATCACTTGGTATGCATATACTTACTGAGTAAGCATTTGCGTACTTTTGAAGCTAATGTAGTAAGGAAGGGAATGAAATACCACTTTCATAAAAAAACGAGTTAGTATTGCCGCTTTTATTCAATATGCCCAAGTCTTATAAATGTTTAATAAATTTATTTATAATTTAAATGCAACCAAAACGCTTAGTCATAGTGGAAACTGCAAAACTACTGGAATTTTAATTACTCTTGGTTTTCACATGACGTGAAAAAAATTAAAAAACGATCTAAAATATAGATTTTACAGAGCTGTTTCTAACATAGTATGTTGATACCAGTGTTAGAAGCATGCCGGAAACTTGCTATTTATTCATTTATCCTTTCTGACCTTAAATTTACTATCCTGAATAGATACCCCTAAAAAGTTCTCAAAAAATAAAAGAAATCTAAAAATGACAATTTAAAAATCAAGTAACACAATACAGCATTAACGTAAATATGTACAGATCGATGCCTTAGTTGGATTAGGGGTCAGTAGTGCCCCTCCCCCCTACCCTGGGGGAGGGCGAAGGGATTGGGTGATGTTGTCTGTGTTCTGTGTTCTGTGTCTGAGTTGTTGTTTTTTTTTTGCTGAAAAACAAAGCTTCATGTCGGGCTTTTGCAAATGCAGCATATTCACGTGCGTGACATAGTAAAAGGTCTGGGATTTGTTACCGATCGTTTAAAAAGGCCCCTTTTGTTCTAGTATCTCAATATTTGGGTCATCACGGATCCATTTGTGGGTTTTGAAGTCAATGATCGGCATTCCCTTAGCAGTGTCATCAGTGTATCCCGGGAGACACTCTCGTATTTTAGCTTCATTTTTGGTGACGAGTCAACTTGGACAGTTATTTCTACTAAAACGTTTGTTCTTTAGGAATTCGGCATCAGACTCAAAAGTCGAACCACCTCTTGTACAGCATAATATAGAAGAAATTACTGCTCAGTAACTTTCATTTGAATGCTCTCACTATAGGATTTCATCAACAAAATCAAAAGTTACAACTACCTTGTACAGCATATTAATGTAGAGTACCAAAGGAAAGTATTGCTCAGTAGCTGTCATTTGATTGGTCACACTTTAGGAATTTATCCATCCCACAGACTCAAAAGTTCGAACCACATTGGGCAGCATAATAAACAGTACCACAGGAAAGTACTGCTCAATAGCTTTCATTTGAATGGTCACACTGTAGGATTTCATCCACAGACTCAAAAGTTAGAACCGCCTTGTACAGCATAATAAACAGTACCACAGGAAAGTGCAGCTGAATAGCTCTCGTTTGAATGGTCACACTGTAGGATTTCATTCACAGACTCAAAAGTTAGAACCGCCTTGTACCACAGAAAAGTACTGCTCCCCTAGCTTTCATTTGAATGGTCACACTGTAGGATTTCATCCACAGACTCAAAAGTTAGAACCACCTTGTACAGCATAATAAACAGTACCACAGGAAAGTGCAGCTGAATAGCTCTCGTTTGAATGGTCACACTGTAGGATTTCATTCACAGACTCAAAAGTTAGAACCGCCTTGTACCACAGAAAAGTACTGCTCCCCTAGCTTTCATTTGAATGGTCACACTGTAGGATTTCATCCACAGACTCTGGCAGACTGAAAAGTTTGAACCACCTTATACAACATAATAAATACACTCTGTATTTCATCCACAGACTCAAAAGTTACAACTACCTAGTACAGCATAATATAGAGTATCAAAGGAAAGTACTGCTCAGTTGCTTTCATCGATTACTTATTAAGATTTCTGCCAGACTCGTACTCAAAGTTCGGCTACTTTATTTAATAGCGGAGCACTCGCCGGGCCGAAGGCCCGGCTGCGCAGCCCCATACTCATAGAACCAGGGGATAGAACCAATGCCCGTCTTTTTATAATGGTCATGGCTAGCAGAATGTTTCGCGGGCGCGCGTGTACCCGCCGCCGCCGTCGCGCAGGACTACAATAGCTCGCGGGCGCGTATGACGTCGCAAAACATGCGAGTACGACGTCATATTGAAACCAAAGCGAGGCTTTGTTTTTTGCGCGGTTACAAGGCCGAATGTCACGTCAGCTAGAAAAACATTTGACGTTTTGCTGTGAATTTACTAAGAGGAGAAAACCGTTTTAAAGGCGTTATTTCCCTGAATATTTCGCGGTTTGCTACTCGAGACAAGGATTCTAATTAACCCTATTCAGACTGGGCTTTTTTAGGCAATCTGTGACTGGGGGGGGGGCTCCTCGGACCCCCTCTATATCTCTGGAACCAGTAAGGCTAGGACCATGAAATTTTCACACAATGTTCACCTCCATACAAGGAAACCTCACACCCAGTTTTGACCTGCCACACCCAATTATGACGTCACAATAACGTCATTTTTTGTTTTTCCGACGTTTCTTTGATATTTTTTTATCCAGATGCTTAAAATATCAAATATAACTGTAAAATCATCTCTTTAATATTACAACATAATAAATACAAACAAGGACACACTTGTAAAGCGAGAAAAAGCAATAAAAAGCGATAAAACTATAATTTTGAAATTATTGTCCGCCATCTTGGATCCGCCATCTTGGATCCGCCATCTTGGATTTTCCTTTTTTTTTGTTTACATTAAAATTTAAAAAATATCTAAAAGAGAAAAGGATCAGAATGTATAAAACACGTATCAAACTAATGTCTATTATCCAAACAATGAACTTAGAAGCGTTATTTAATAAATAGTACAAAATGTTTGTCTATAAGTAAAAGAGAGCAAAAATTTACCTACCCCTCCCCCCCCCAAATATTTGGTGTTAAAATTTTTTGATGTCTTTCAAGAACTAGTCCCAAGAAAAAACTATTCTAACAAGAAAATGCACTATAAGTCAAAGAACAAGATCTTAAAATAAAAAATTCACCATATTTTAATATTTTGAAAACCTATGTGTCAAAAACCGGTTGCCATGGCAACATGGTTAATCACACTGACATGTTATGGATACCAAAATGTCCCTAGATAAAATCTATGAAAAGGTAGAAAATTTCAGCCACATAGCTATTTCGGTGTAAGAGTTATCACAATTTTACTGGAGGGGGGGTTCGAAAAGCCCCCCCCCCCTCCCCAGTCTGAATAGGGTTAAGAGATACTCAGAAGCCGCTTTAGTGGAAAAAGACGAGCTTTCAGGGATAAAATCTTGCTTCGAGGAACTTCATGTATTACGTTTTTATCAATGTGGGAGATGTTTGTTTTTTACGGATTTCAGAACCAGAAGCGGAGATTTGAATTGCCAAGCAAGCGAGGGACTTAAAGGTAAAACAGATTACATTTTTCGATGGGAATTTATCTTGATATCAATCTGTGATTGACTTTTTCTTTGTGTTCTCGTTAGTTTTGGAGAATTGTTTATAAACGTGTAGCTTAAATTCAGTTGTTCAGTTGTATTAATTTCTTGAATTTCATCGAAGACACGGTTCGGCCTCGATGCGATATAAATGGTACGCGTTTTGCTTTTAAACATAAACTAATGGAGATTTGAATAAATTTTTTCCAAAGAAGATTGTGTTGTCCATTTTTATGTGTTTGTTCATTCATTACATAGATTGAAAAGCGATTTTATGTAAACAAAACAAGACTTAGATTTTATACTCGCGTCGCCTTATGCAAATATGTTTGTATATTTTTGCAAGTTTGATTTCCAAATCAGTTTCTCGGGCATTTTTTTACAAGCAACAACTGTATTTTAGTAATAGTTATTCTAGACGGAGAAAAAGTTGTTTTTGTGAACTTTTGTACGGTCTAAATGTACTGAGCAGACGGTCGGGTGATACTGTTTTTGAGAATTGCTAAAATTGAAAAATAGCCCGGTCGGTCGTCAATCTTAATTCTTGTGTTTCCGACCTTTCACCTAAGTTAAGTTTCATCTTAGTTAAGCTTGTTCAGAGGGTCTTCAGAAAAATGGCACAACTGTTCGTCTTTCAGAGAAAAAGCCTGTGAGTATTTGGGGCGCGAGCGAAGCGCGAAGAAAGAGCGTGGAAATGCGCGCGGAGCGTGAAGCGCGAAGGGAATCCTCCCATCCCCTCCCGTTTCTAGCGCCTGCCACGCAGGCTATCAGAGAAATGGCACAATCCGTTCGGCTTTCAGAAAAATAGCCTACGAGTATTTGGGGCGCAAGCGAAGCGCGAGGAGAGAAGGTGGAGATGCCCGCGGAGCGCGGATCGTGGAGCGCGAAGGGAATCCTCCCTTCCCCTCCCGTTTCTAGCGCCTGCCACGCAGGCGATTAGAGAAACGGCACAATCCGTTCGGCTTTCAGTATAATTGGGGTTTTCACTTACGTCATATCGAAATTCAGAACCATTAAACAACAGTTTTCGATTCCAAAATGTTTATGGAATTGTAGAGATTCGTTCAAGAGTTATAGGCGAACGAGTATTAGACATTTTTGGTAAGAAATGTGTGGAGCGGTCATCTTGGTGCCCCACTCAGGGGCACCAAGTATCCACAAGTATCTGGTATCCACATACCATCTAAGAAACAGCTTTGTAGGATGTGTACTTTAGAATTTTATATTTTTATGACGTCATGTGCAAACCCCAATAGCCTGCTAGTATTTGGGGCGCAAGCGAAGCGCGAGGGGAGAGCGTGGAGACGCCCGCGGACCGCGGATCGTGGAGCGCGAAGGTAATCCTACCTTCCTTCCCGTTTTTCGCGCCTGCCGCGCACGCGATTAGAGAAATGGCACAATCTGTTCGGCTTTCAGAGTTTTCGAAGCGAGTAAGAGTTCCGGATTAACAGGATCGAGATTTTTAGGATATTTCCGAAGAACACCCCGTCATTTTTATATGTGAGCACCCATTTCATTTCCCCCCCCCCCCCCCACCCCCCGGGAATACCTAACAACTGGGAAAAATACGAAGCGATACTCAATGATTTTACTTCACTTAGCAAAAATACCTTGTACTTATGCTTAGCCTTTTTTTTTCTATGTATAAATTCATATTAAATATAGAAGCAGTTCCTCTGGTATTTTTAAAAATAACAAGTTTTATTTAAAAATAACAAGTTGTTATCGCGTTTTGGCCATATATTAATATATTTTTAGGCAAATCTACTTATTAGCTCTACAGATTGCGTTCGTGCCTTAAGGGACGATTCGCAACGACGATTTTTAGCGCAACATGGGTGCGCGGACGATTTTCTTCGCAATTTTTACGTTGCGAAGTGTTTGAATCAGCTTCAAAAACTTGCAACGCAAAAACCAAATTTTACCGGTCAAGTTGTTTCGTGTAACATACCTGTCGTTAATTTTGTTGCGCAAAAATCGTCGTGCGAATCGTCCCGTTTAACAGCCTTTATGTCTATCTGCTACTTTTAAAATATTTTAGCCGCACGTTTATAATAGAATAGAAAATGAGGCGCATGTGCAAAAGTGATAAACATGCAGATAGTCGCATGCGGGCGAACCTTTGTTTAGTTATTGCTTCATTGGTATATGCGCCTCATTTACAAACCGCGCTACTTGAAGCCGGATAACTTAAAAAGGTATGACCAGGGACGTTTTAAGAGGTAGCGGGGAGAGGGCTTCATTCAACAACCTCGATAATTTAAAATCTAGTCTAACAGCATTCAGAGTATATACGACTACATATGAGAAAGCCAAAACATATTACTATGCCAACTAAAAGAAATACACCATAACAGCAATAAAAGCAGCAATCGAACCCGACCCTTTGTCCCTTACTTCGCCGTCGTTATTGAAGCTAGTCGTGATATTTCCGCTTCCAGGAGCTCTTGTACCCGCAGATTAACAACAACAACAACAATAAGCTCAGTGTATGGCATGACTATAAATCGTTACAGTATTGTAAAAGCGTAAGATTACATAGACTTCAAAGTTAACAAACAAACATACAAAGATAATCAAACAGATTACAATGAATTAAATCTGGGCCCGTTTCTCGAAAATCCCGGTAATTTTTCGGGTCCGAAGCCAAATATTGAAATCAAAATCTAAAGAATAAAAGCGCGGGTCCTAGCGAACAAACCAGTCCATTTTGTTTTGCTAACTGATAGTTTTCTGGTACCATGACTGCACTCACTGCAGTCAGAATCAATCGGTATTAAGCTGACTTCTCTACGTCAGATCATCGTGTAATTTCTACCACCAACTGGTTTTGAATTGAAGTTTGGCAAGACGTATTTTCTGGAAAATCGATATTACCATGACGACGATAAACAAGAATCTTCAAAATATCTCAAAGTGAAAGTTTGCAAGATCAAGATTTCGATTTTGGAATTACTTCAAGATAGTGTCAAAATGTAATTTTCATTTACTTTCTCTTTGTGGAATGCAACATTACATTAAAACACAGTTAAACCTTAGGAAATATAATGTAACGCGTCTTGAGTTTGTCTGGCATCAATTTGTCACTGGTGCTGCAGGGGGAGGGGGGGGGGGTATTAAGGTATAATAGCGACGGGGAAGTGCAGTTGTTTGAAACTTGCGATCTGAGAACGTTTTTGCGTGGGTTAGAAATTTTGTGGTGACGATTTTTTGGGTGAAAGAGTCTGGTGAGGACCTTTTTATGAATTAATTAATTAAATTAAAACTTTATTGAATCTCCCAATCAGGGTTTTTCAGACCCAACGTACATAGCATATAAATAATTCATAAGGTAAGTGAAACATTGAATAAAAATGTCAAACGTTAAAATTGTGATAATAGCTAAAAACATCAAAAGGTAACTCTCGTAGCTAACAAGAAATGATTCGAAAAGGAATTCTCTAAGTTTCTTTTACATTTTGGGGTTAAGTTCTGGGCCTTTGAACTTTTTTAGGTCTGGTTTTAGCCTAACAGGACTTATCTTCGGGGGACTAACAATTTGGCCTTATTCGGCCCTCTTCATTACTATTATAGCTATTTATAAATTAGTTGTATTAGTTTATCATTAACTAACCACTCATATATTTTTTTGAAATTCAAATTTAAGGAGCTGTACGGTTATAGCTTTTTCCCTCAGTATAGCTTTGGCCTGAGGAAGGCTAATTTTGCTAGCCGAAATGTTGGTCGCCAAATAATCAGCCCATTTCGTTTGTCTTATTAGACTTCAAGTGACGTCTGGCTCGAGCATCTCTTGATTCATACTACTTGTGATCATTTTTTACTTTTTTCACACTCTTTCACCTGATGGCCTTTCCGTGATGGATATCACTAGCAACAGCTTATATCTTTCTTGTCAACCACTATGTGGAGGAAGATTGAAGTGATCATGACACAAGCCGCATATACTCCAACAGTAATACCAAAGATAGCCCCGCCCGACAAACCGCCTTCATCATCATCAGCTTTGTCATCATCAGTTTTTGTCTGTATATTGCCGCTACCGGGAGCTCTTGTTCCTACAGTTAAAAACGCCAAAAAAAAATGAAAGTACAACTGAATTGAGTCTGTGGATGAAATCCTAAGCTTCGAGGAGCTCTTTTACCTACAGGCCTAAGTAAAAACGCCAAAACAGACAAAGTACAACTGAATTGATTATGTGGATGAAATCCTTAGCTTCCGGTTGCTGTTGTACCTAAAAAACAGAACAGTCGAGATGAATGGATGGGCGAAATAGAACTGAATTTAGACTGGATGAAATCTCTAAGTATGACTACTTTAAAGGAATAGAATGTTACCTTCTGTGGTCAATTCAATAATAATAATAATAATAATAATAATAATAATAGCGCTTATACATCGCGGTTCTAAGCGCTTTACAATAACACCAGGAATAACAAAGAACCTAATGATAGCATTTGTCGCGAAGGGGAATTTGTCGTTTATCGGTGGTTGGGGAGGGGGGAGAACTCCCTTATATCAGCCATACGGGGACGTTCCGTTTGACAGGGTGTGGTTTCTGGGCTTTTGCCCAGAAAATCTTAGAGTAATTTTGTAATTTTTTAATCTTTTAAACTTAGTTTTTAACCATTTTTATTTAACAGGGTCTCGCAGAATACCACTACAATAGTGAAGTGAGCTCCCTGTATAAAGATGATATTATTATTATTATTATTATTATTATTATTATTATTATTATTATTATTATTATTATATTATTATTACGCGAGTCTGTCCTTAACAGGGTCTGAATCTGCCTAACAGAGTATGGTTGCACGGTTGTCGTCGTCAGTACATATTCAGCATTTAGCATTTCGAGATTGGAGACGTATGCTTAATTGCAATTGCCAATACCGTCAACTCTGTCTAAGACGGACAATTATCTCAAGGTAACAGTGTCTCTTACCTTCTTTTCCTCCATAACACGAATTGATATTTGCGCAGTATTTTTTGTTAAGTGGGGAGTCGTGTTTATCTCGTACGCACCAGTAACATCCCACGACTCCATCACAGGAATTTGAATCCAACTTTTTGTCGCACTGAGGGTCAAAGCACTTCTGTAAATCTTCCACTGAAGGATCGTTTACTTGTTCAGATGAGACCACAGTCGCTGCTACGGGACAAATGGAAACGCTAACGAAAAGAAAGAGTGTTGTATAAACCCTTTATACCTCGGAAGTGATCATCACTAAATATCGCCATGAGAGATCATGAGAATTGTGGATACGATCACTAAAGATACCTTCCCTGATATTCTAACAACTTTTTTACCACAATTGCCGCTAAACTCGCAATCTGATTGGTCGACGTGAGTGGTAAATGAGAGTCCAGACAACGGTGCTGACGCTAACATCACGTACACTTGAAAAACACCAATCAGATTGCGAGAAAGTTATAGACAACGCTTGCTCTTTCTTTGCTGTCACGTTTTGTAACAAAACTTCGATTTTTCCTTGTGTTTTTTTCTAAATATTGTTGTAAAAAACAAATTTCCACCGGTTTTCCGTGGTGTGGACTCTTATTTACCACGATTTACGTCATCACATGGTCAAAATTTGTTGCTGACTCACTCGGCTGCGCCTCGTGAGTCCACAACATTTTGACCATGTGATGACGTAAATCGTGGTAAATAAGAGTCCACACCACGGAAAACTGGTTTAAATTTGTTAACTCTACACTCTTCATTTAGAAAGATATGGGGACAAGGAAGGAGAATTTGTATTTTGATATTTGGAACCAAAGGGTTAAGCACATGATTCAGTTACTACCAAGGTTCTTATAATTTGATCAATTCATATGGTAAGAAAATCTTTAAAAGAAAGAGACTGCTTAGTGATCGCGTTTGATGAGCAAGTTAGAACGACAACCCAAATTAATTGAAATTCATTGATTGGCATTGGCAGCCAATAGTCAACGAGAGAGAACCAACCAGACTTGCGCATTTCTAATGCACTCTATTAACAATTTAGAGTCTATTCACTTTTAGTCGGCTTGTTCTTAAGCATATCCTATCGCTCGCTCCCCCCCCCCCCCCACCCCAGAAGGAGCCTGTGCCTTGTGGTCGATCTTACAACAAAGTTTTTACTTAGAACTTACCTGCTTGCTGGAAACTCATTTCTGCAGTAATAAAATTCAAGCCGTGAGAGGCAAGGGCACTCGCAAGTCAATTCAGGTACATTCGAGCATTCTCTGTTGGCAGAGCCGCAAGTGATGCAAGATTTTGACTGACATGAACTGTCAATTTTTTTGATACCTGAAAATATATAGGCAAGTTTATAATTACCTAGCATTTCTAGAGTCGTTATTAGAACCCTCATAGAGGAAAATGAATACAATGGTAATGCTAAAACGCGGTGATCAATTCCAAACTTCAAACGTCCCCCCTCCAGGTATACCCTGAGCATACCTTGGGTATTTGATTTTTTTCTGTGTCCAGGGGATTGGGTATTTGAACTTTGCCTGAGTGGAATAGATGGGGAATTTGAACCGCAAATGTCATGTTCTCAAAGTATAAATGTGATTCATTCTCAGACCACAGGAACATTCAGTAAATCCGAGTACATTGCCGACTACATTGCCACATAAAAGTGACAATTATAAAGATATTGACTGACATTTGTTTTTGGGAAGAAGCATTTCATCCGAGCTAGGGTAGGGCATGTGAATGCAATTTTGGCCCAAGGGGGCGGTAATTTGAACGAACCAATCTTCAAAAATTCGAATATTCCGGGAGTTACCTGGGAGGGGATGTTGAAGTTTCGAATTAATGGCTGATAAAATCAGCATTGTGTGAACCGAAAAATTCTCACCTAAAAACGCGTTACTTACAGCCACACTAGAAATCTGGTACTGTTTACACCGCTGTCCAGTAGTCAGCGTGTTCACGCCTTGAAATGGAATACTCAGCTCATAAAAGTTCTCTGTGTTAATTTTCTCCAAGTTTCTACATTGTTTTTTCACCAAATGTCCTTTCTGTATAAGGTCCTCTGCTATCTCTTTTTCTTTCGCGGTGATGTGGATGTACTCCAGTTTTTTCGCTGTGATGTCGGGTGTCAGGAAATCTTTGTGCATGATAAGAAATCCCGCTCCATCTAACACGAAACACTCGTAGTTGCTTTCTTTGCATTTTGGATATGTATCAGTCAGGAGTCTGAAAAGATAATAATTATATCAGTTATTTAGTCAGTAATAATGATCAGGGAGTATATCAGTAGTCTGTTAAGTGGGATATTCCGAATAGTATGTTGTATCAAGTATGAGGTATGTTTAAATCCTGGATGATTCATAGCTTTACTTGTTTGTGTTAGTTCAGGCGGTGATGGTTAGCGCGATGGTCTAATGTGATATCTCGGATAAAGTTAGTCTTAAAAAAGACTGTACGTGTGATTGCTGATATGAAGTTCGACCACAGGAGTATCAGCAGTTGGTCGACTATTGGATACTATGGATACTACAGGGTTAATCCCAATACTCTAATCACGTGATCGTTTGTATATATATACCGCGGTATATACACGATATACCGCGGTACAGTATACCGCTTGTATATCGTTTATGGTGCTTATAATTAAGACGCTTACTTTTGAAAATACGACAAAGGGAAGTCCGCACCCATAACTCCAATCACGTGATCGTTGGTACTGTGTTTATGGCTTGATTCACCGCGGTATATCGTGTGGGAAGCGGTTATCACGACACCTGCTCCAAACGCGTCTATGTAAGGAGTAGACAGAGCAACCAATCCCGTGTTACGTAGCGCGGCATGATACCTACATGTCAGAGCGAGACGATATTTATTCAAAGTCGCCAAATCTGCATATTTCATGCAATTTGCATATTAAATGTGAAATTAAATGAATAGACGTTTAACTCCAAAATTCTTAAAGTTTGTTTAAATCGTAGGAAGTGACAAATTCCTTAACAGAAAGACGAATTTCGTCGCATCTATTCTAAATTCTATATATTGATTAAATTTCCGGAGATACCTGTTACCATGGTAGTAATGGTCATATATTGTTAAATTGGACTCTGATAATTTAAACTGGACAACATGTCATCCAATTTAACCATAAGTGCATTTTGACAAAATGTCTGGATAAAACATTACCATGGTCTTTTTGTTGGGTCGTATGACTTTGCCAGCATAATTCCGGGTGTTATTCTGAAGACGCCATTTGATGTGCCAAAATATCTCCACACAAGGTACTTTGTATAAGCTGCCTTCTCCTGTAACCAAATGTCGTCGACCTCACTGGTAGCAACCACTGTGTCTCGTATGCCTGGTTTGAATCCAGGATTCACAGCGCTTGTACTTGTCATGTACGATTTGTATGCTTTCACACGAGATACCGTCTCATCCAAGCCAAGGTAAGTATATGGATCTGTGAAGGCTTCTGCACCAAACTTCACCACAGTTGTATCTATTATAGTAAAATATTTAAACGGACAAGAATATCAGTTATGTTTCACCAGTGAGATATTTCGGGTGAAATAAGTATTTAAAAGACCCCATGATGTTTGAACGCAGAAGAAACAGCCAGCTTGTGATTTGATATCTCGCCATTATTCCATGATCATTTTGTACATTACTCAGTGACATTTTAACTTAAAAGTTCAAAATCACACAATCGTCTGATGATTCTTTGTTATAACCCCTACTCTTTCGAACTAAGATACCTGATGTAGATGCAGATTACGTTTTACTGGTTAATGTCTTCTGCTGTCATGATGGTGTTAATTTCCATAAAGTTACGAAACCACTAGGTTATGTCTACTTGAAAGGAGAATGTCTACGCGAAAAAAGACATCGTTTACCTACCTTTAGATGCATATCTTGAAAACTGAATACAGGGTTCATTGGGCCTTAATAAGTCTAAACGATGATACAAGAACTTGAAACCTGTTTAAAGCCAAAAGTAAGGAATAGTTAAAATTGGGGTCGTGGCATGGATCGAACGTTTATATAGGCGACTATGACGACGAAGAATATGAGGACGATAATGATATGATAACGATGATATTGATGATGATGATATTGATGATGATGATGATAGTGATGATGATGATAGTGATGATGATGATGATGATAGTGATGATGATGATGATGATAGTGATGATGATGATGATGATGATGATGATAGTGATGATGATGATGATGATGATGATAGTGATGATGATGATGATGATGATGATGATAGTGATGATGATGATGATGATGATGATAGTGATGATGATAGTGACGATAGTGATGATGATGATGATGATGATGATAGTGATGATGATAGTGATGATGATGATGATGATGATAGTGATGATGATGATGATAGTGATAGTGATGATGATAGTGATGATGATGATGATGATAGTGATTATGTTGATGATAATGATGATGATAGTGATGATGATGATGATGATGATAGTGATGTTGATGATGATGATGATAGTGACGATAGTGATGATGATAGTTATGATAGTGATGATAGTGATGATGATAGTGATGATAATGATGACGATGATGATGATGATGATGATGATAGTGATGATGATGACGATGACGACGCTGATGATCATAACGATGAAATTTCAAAGCGGTCAAAAAACGTTGTAAGAAAATCGTATTCAAAAGTCTAGTTGAATAAATAGAGGTTACTTCACGGTTGGTGAGCGCGTACGATTTTTATTCACGAGTTGGGAAGAATCACAAACGAACGAGCGAGGCTTTGCGAGCGAGTGAGTTTGTAATTCTTTCCAACGAGTGAATAAAACTCGTACAAGCGAACGAACCGTGAAGTAATTTGTTTATTAAATGCATACTGAGATTTACACAACAGAAAAACAAGACGAAACGATTAAATTATCAACACTTCAGTGGAAGGGTTCTTGGTTTATTGTCAGACTCAACTTTCAAGTGGAAAAATTCACCGAATTCACACATCTAACAAAAATAACCACGACAATAATTTTTTCCAAAACTATAACAAGACTATACATAATAAGACACTTTACGACAAAAACAAACCAGTTTGCGTACCTGTTTTTTGAAGTTTTTTGCCGCTTTGATAACAACAACAAATGGCGAGAGTTCAAACTGGCTTGCACGTTTGGCGATTTAATTGCTTTTTTAGCTTCTTTTAGCCTTATTCTTTCTCCTGTTAAACGTATATTTTCCCTTTCAGCAAAATCTGTTAAAGTTCTTTTCTTTAGGTCCGCAGAAATCCGCATTTTTCATTGAAGTTATGGAACTTTAAACCCTTTTGTCGCCATGAATGAATTTCTTCGAGGCCTTCAAGGAGGGCGAAGGCACACTGAATGGCGGGAATTCCCGCGTACGATTTTTGTCACTAGTGAAAAATGTCGTATCGCGATTCTGATTGGTCATACGATATTCTTCACTAGTGGGGAAAATCGTATGACCAATAGGATGGCTTGTCATACGTGAAGGGACGATTTTTATCTCACAGTTTTCTGGTGTGTAAATCTCAGTATGTATATAATAATTAAGGTAAACAGATAAGCGAACCAAATGGATTAAAGAAGTATCGTAACAGTTTAGGTACGTACGGCATTTTAGTTATGTCATATTAATCCGTTTCCCAACTTCATTGTTAACGATATGTTTTATGGTTATGGTCTTATGGTTTATGATCAGTACCCGTCACCTTTTTACTCTGCAAATTCAAAACATGACAGCTCAAACGGTTACTTTTAAGAGTGTTTTATTTTTTATCAATACGATTATTTACTATATACCTGAAGGAATGGTCTGACTAGATAGTATTTCATCCTTATCACCATCTGCCACCACAATTCCCACGGTGAAATTGGTTTTAGCAACTGGTCTCCAGTAATAAGTCGACGGCACATCTAAAACTGTAACTCCTTCCTTGACTTGGCCACCACGAGCAAGATATCGCTTTGATGAGAATGACGCGTTTCCGGATCCACCACTGAGACAGTAACAAAAGCTAATAAAGAAACAGCTTAACCCTTTAAACTCCCAAAAGAGCCCAAAATCAAAATTCAAGAAACATCCCAAATTTCATTTTGTAAAAATTAATGTCTTCATAATTGACTCTGGGAGTGATAGGGTTAAAAAATAAGACAATATGAACAGTAAACTGGATAGATGGGCTTTATTGAAAAGCTCTAAAAATGAAGTTAGTGGTATATTTTTCTGAACCAAACTTTCGAAAGTACTTACTAATTGATGCACGAATTTCCGCAAGGTACTTACATTTTGATAGATTGAAAAACCATGTTAAAGCCTGGTTCGGATTCCAAGGCAGTAATGTCCATAAAAATTGGGTCCACAAAAGCGTTAGACGGGGCTGGCAGAAGAGGGTGCATCATGGTCCTCCCGGAGCTGTCCGCCATCCATACATAACTTAGTTGGCCTTTCTGAAAGTACGTGACTTCGGAAAGAAGATCGGCCATGCTGATATCTGTACCAACAACACCGATAAATTTACCTTGGTGATAACATGGTAGTGTTATGGATGTTAAAAGTCCTGATGAAATAAAATGGAATCGGTGAGATATCATACATATAGCATCTGTGTAATTGTGGGTTGGAAAAAGGTATTGTGGGAAGACATCTTAGCATCCTAAACACACAATCACGGAACAGGCTGTCCGAGGTTGTGGTTTCATCTTACCACCAAAGTCGGTGCACATATATAGACTTGTAGAGGTGGATTGCAGAACGGCCTATAATTTGGGAGCCGAAACATTTTGAATATCCCCTCACAGGGATGGGACTCTAAGCATTTGAAGCCCTTTAAATCTTCTAGGACCGCGCCCTTTCCCTTTTCCAGGCAGTCACTGATGTAATATACGGCTAATACGAGTGGTAACCGTTTCTTACCTGTGCCAAAAGCGTCAATGTAAGGGATGGATATGATTGGCTCATTGCGAACGGTATTGGATGAGAAAAAGTCGTAATAAGTAGCCATGTCACTTCGCAATTTCTCTGCGTTCGCCACATAGGTAAATTTTCCAACCTTGAAGCAAAACAAAACGTTTGAAACGGCGAGTTAGTTTGCAACCAGAGAAAACATATTGCAGCGTCTCTGAAGTTGGTCAAGTCTGAAAATTAAACTTAATATTACAGTTTCTCCTTTGAAATATTTGGATGCTAAAGTTCAAGTAAAATAAGTAATACAATTTTTAAATGAAAGGACCACTCGACAAATTGGAAGTACTGGATCCTTGTGAAGGATCTGATCAGCAGAAATAATTATAAACAAATAAAATGAAAGGCTGATCGTACAGAAAGGAATATATTTTAAACCGATTAATTTCGAACGGCACGGCCGTTCTTCTTCAGGGTATAACCGTACGGTTATACCCTGAAGAAGAACGGCCGTGCCGTTCGAAATTAATCGGTTAAAAATATATTCCTTTCTGTACGATCAGCCTTTCATTTTATTTGTTTAAAATAAGTAAGTTAACATTCAAATTGATTTGCTGGTATTAGAAAGGACGACCGCGATTGTTTCGATGTTTATTTTAAACGACATATACAGTTATGACATGCAAAAGCAAAGCAGTGATTCCTAACACCAAGCTGTTGACCCTTTAATTCCCAATATCAACCTACAAATTCTCCTTTCTTGTCCCCATACGTTTCTTATTAAGGATTAAAACTGACAAAGAGAAATTTGGTGATGGTCACTATTGGGGCTTAAAGGTAAAGGCCAGACCCTGAAACTTTCACTATGGACCGGTCTCTATGCTGTCTATGTGGTTGTGTTTTGAAAACTGAAATACACGTTTCGTTTGGCCGCGGTTCTGTCGTCTTCCATTAATGCTTGGTTAGAAGTTCAATTATTTGTCTGAAATTATTAGAACCTCAGCCGACCAAATGGTCAAATGAAATCTGTTTATTAGGTTCTTACAGTGACATCAGCTGCCCTTGTCACACCGAGACCTTGTTGATCAGCAATGTACTGTAGTATTGGTAAGTTCTTCAGCATTCCATACGTCAAAATCGCAACCGAATTTTTCAGCTCCGCATTTTTTCTTTTGATGGTTTGCAAGGTTGCTGTCTTATCATCAGTTGGCTCACCATCCGTCAGAAAGATGATGACCTTTTTTCTGGAAGAATCAATTCCATCAGATGAGCCTTTGAACAGGTCAAACGCGCGATTAAATGCGTTGGAATAATGTGTATATCCTGTAAAAAAAGGGAAAATACAGATAGGAGATTTTAGACTGTTAATTGTTTGCTAAGAAGACTCAGCAGACTTATTGACCAGTATCAATCCGTTACAGATTTGAAAACATAACATTCCGTTGGAATATATAACATAGCCGGTCAATGACTACCTGCACTTTACGAAACAGTTAATTACTACTTTAGTAAAAAGTGATCTTCGATAAAACAAACCGAAATAGCGAAAATCCTAAAAACCGTGAGCAAATTAAGCAGTATAGTGACTGTCGAACCTGCCATTACTGAAACCTACATAATTCGTTTTCAATTCATAGCTGAAAGCTTTAAAATTCTTGTTTGCAGGGTCATTCTAAACATCGCCTCCCCCAACCCAAAGAAATACCACTCTTACTTTCAGCAGTAATAGCGTCTACGTAGCTTTCCAAGTATTTGATGTTGATTGGCGTGGCAGTGGCTAAACGTTGGCTGTGGCAGCCTCTTCCATCGTTGTCGTATTCAACAGGTGTGGAAGCCTGGTCACTGAATTTCACTACTCCAATCTACAGGAAAGACAAAACGTTTGACTCCATTTTGTCTTATTTTTAGCATTCTATACGGCGGTGACACCTCCCCCCCCCCCCCCCCCTTCCCACCTCCGCCACCTCTCTCTCCAATCCTCGGTATTCCTGATAATTCGTTGAAGGGATCATACTTACCCTGTCCCTTGGGTTCATTGTCCTCAGAACAGTTTTTGCAGCCTCCTTAGCGACTATGAGGCGTGATCCTCTCATGGAGCCACTGTGATCAATAACTAGTACAACGTCTTTAGGTTCTGGCGTGGCTGTTTCCACATAAAAAGGTCTGAACCGAGGATCATAAGATCCACAGCTTGTTTTGTCTTCAAACGCTGGAAAGTTCGCAAGCACACCCTTCTCGGAAGCAAAGTACTGCCACTTGATCACAGGATAATCCTGAGAAATGGTCTTCATTTCCTCCACAACTGAATCCGCGACATGGGTAAGGGAGTTTCAGCATTTTCTGATATTTTCACACATATGCCTGAAAGATCGACTTTTGAGCGAAATCTTGAATCGTATTCTAGTCCACCAGAAAATTGTACATTGCAGCATTCCGTTGGGGTTTGTCTCGGAGGTGTGGTCCAAGAATTTTCCACGGCTACTTTGAGTCTTTGTGTAACCTTGAACCTTTCCTTGAACTTTTCGGATATGCCAATTGCCAAGGTCTGAATCACTGCATTACCATCCACCGGGTTTTCAATAAACTTCAACTTGTCAAACGCCTCCTAAAATGGAGCACAACATAGTATTTATGTTATTAGGACCTATTGGCGCTTCAAATGCCTGAGTGGCAACATTTGTATTTCAATGTCCAATTTTTTTAGCCTACTTAGTCAGATAACCAAAGTGAAAGATCACAAATGCGAACAGCAAAATAAAGAGCTACGTACAGTTCCCGGTATGGGTTACAGCTTTCAATTTTGTACTGCGTTATATACAAGCGGGTGCTTGTAAGAAATTATCCCCGGGTGGGGGGACTCCTATATAAAAATGACGGGGGTGCTCGTCGTACCTTTTAGGGGTCAAAATTTGTAGATTGGTACCGCTTAGGGTACTAAAATCTAAAATGACCACCGTTAGAATTATCGCGGTATCTTTTAGGGTATTGAGCTAAAAAAAAATATGACATGAGTTGTTTTAAAATTGGTACCTCTTAGGGGTAAAAATTATTTTGAGCAACGCCCATCAATCGAGATTCTGGTACCTTTTGGTGTATTTCAGTCGAAACTTTCCGACGAGCACCCCCGTCATTTTTATATGAGGGTCCCCTCCCCCCCTCTCCAGGGAAATTATCCTGAAACTTAAGAAAAACTACGGTGGACAAAGTGAGTGGAGTATATACTGTATTTGCGTAGTCTTTCCATGTCAAGACCTTTTCGAGCTCACTAAGTGTAATCGAACTAGAGCCAATCATGACTATAAACTTTATGTAAAAGCAGCTATTCGTAATTGCTATAAGTACTCCCTCTTTGTACACCGCTTAACTGTTCAATAACTTTATTTCGAAATAGACTCAATGCAAGATGTACATGTACACTACCAAATAATTGTAAATAGTTTTAATTGTAAATAGTTTTTTTAATGTTTGTAATTGTATTTGATTTTAGAAATTTTATTTGAGGAAATTGTTTTATATGGGGTTAACCTCATGATTTCTCCTTTCAGGAAGTGTTTTTATTAATTAGTTGATTTCCTGAATAAAATATAATGTTATGTTATGTTATGTTATGTGTTATGTTATGTTATGTTATGTTAGGTTAGGTTACGTTACGTTACCTTACGTTACGTTATGTTATGTTATGTTACGTTATGTTATGTTATGTTATGTTATGTGTTATGTTTGTTATGTGTTATGTTATGTTATGTTATGTTATGTTATGTTATGTTATGTTATGTTATGTTATGTTATGTTATGTTATGTTATGTTATGTTATGTTATGTTATGTTATGTTATGTTATGTTATGTTATTTTAAACTCGTAATAATTTATGGATTACTACGGAGTAACCGAAGTAAACGTTCTTAAATACGAACAACAGTGGAAGAAGCTAGAGTTCCGTTTGAGTACATAAAAGCTATGAATTTCCTACTGCTCTGTATACAGGATGTTTGCAAGAACTGAAGTATAAGGGGCACGCTATTGTATGAATCCGACCAACTGCATATCCAGGTATATCAAGAACAAACTTTAAGTGTTACCTGTAAAGTGTTTGTACCAAGACCATCTACTGCTAGCGTAGAAAGCGTTTGACCGAATTTCTTTGGATCAAGTATATCTGCTGCCAAGCAAGGCCGAATAAACAGTGTCGAAAAGAACATAAAAATCATTAACACTCTGCTCTGGCTGATCAATGAAGAATCCATCGCATTGAGACGAGGTAACGTGGTAACAATTCAGTCTACTCGTGTCTTTTCGTGCGTTATTATATGGCTCAAACTCACCATGCACATTGCGTTCTTCCCGACGGTATAAGTTATGAAAGTAATTTTACGATATAAATCATGTGTCGTGTGACGTTATTTGGTTTTGTTTTCCTGTTAGGTGACAAACAGCACTTGTTTTGATGCCCTCTGGCTCCAGGGCCAATATTGACTTTGGACCTCCTTGAATCACTTGGTATGCATATACTTACTGAGTAAGCATTTGCGTACTTTTGAAGCTAATGTAGTAAGGAAGGGAATGAAATACCACTTTCATAAAAAAACGAGTTAGTATTGCCGCTTTTATTCAATATGCCCAAGTCTTATAAATGTTTAATAAATTTATTTATAATTTAAATGCAACCAAAACGCTTAGTCATAGTGGAAACTGCAAAACTACTGGAATTTTAATTACTCTTGGTTTTCACATGACGTGAAAAAAATTAAAAAACGATCTAAAATATAGATTTTACAGAGCTGTTTCTAACATGGTATGTTGATACCAGTGTTAGAAGCATGCCGGAAACTTGCTATTTATTCATTTATCCTTTCTGACCTTAAATTTACTATCCTGAATAGATACCCCTAAAAAGTTCTCAAAAAATAAAAGAAATCTAAAAATGACAATTTAAAAATCAAGTAACACAATACAACATTAACGTAAATATGTACAGATCGATGCCTTAGTTGGATTAGGGGTCAGTAGTGCCCATCCCCCCTACCCTGGGGGAGGGCGAAGGGATTGCGTGATGTTGTCTGTGTTCTGTGTTCTGTGTCTGAGTTGTTGTTTTTTTTTTGCTGAAAAACAAAGCTTCATGTCGGGCTTTTGCAAATGCAGTATATTCACGTGCGTGACATAGTAAAAGGTCTGGGATTTGTTACCGATCGTTTAAAAAAGGCCCCTTTTGTTCTAGTATCTCAATATTTGGGTCATCACGGATCCATTTGTGGGTTTTGAAGTCAATGATCGGCATTCCCTTAGCAGTGTCATCAGTGTATCCCGGGAGACACTCTCGTATTTTAGCTTCATTTTTGGTGACGAGTCAACTTGGACAGTTATTTCTACTAAAACGTTTGTTCTTTAGGAATTCGGCATCAGACTCAAAAGTCGAACCACCTCTTGTACAGCATAATATAGAAGAAATTACTGCTCAGTAACTTTCATTTGAATGCTCTCACTATAGGATTTCATCAACAAAATCAAAAGTTACAACTACCTTGTACAGCATATTAATGTAGAGTACCAAAGGAAAGTATTGCTCAGTAGCTGTCATTTGATTGGTCACACTTTAGGAATTTATCCATCCACAGACTCAAAAGTTCGAACCACATTGGGCAGCATAATAAACAGTACCACAGGAAAGTACTGCTCAATAGCTTTCATTTGAATGGTCACACTGTAGGATTTCATCCACAGACTCAAAAGTTAGAACCGCCTTGTACAGCATAATAAACAGTACCACAGGAAAGTGCAGCTGAATAGCTCTCGTTTGAATGGTCACACTGTAGGATTTCATTCACAGACTCAAAAGTTAGAACCCGCCTTGTACCACAGAAAAGTACTGCTCCCCTAGCTTTCATTTGAATGGTCACACTGTAGGATTTCATCCACAGACTCAAAAGTTAGAACCACCTTGTACAGCATAATAAACAGTACCACAGGAAAGTGCAGCTGAATAGCTCTCGTTTGAATGGTCACACTGTAGGATTTCATTCACAGACTCAAAAGTTAGAACCGCCTTGTACCACAGAAAAGTACTGCTCCCCTAGCTTTCATTTGAATGGTCACACTGTAGGATTTCATCCACAGACTCTGGCAGACTGAAAAGTTTGAACCACCTTATACAACATAATAAATACACTCTGTATTTCATCCACAGACTCAAAAGTTACAACTACCTAGTACAGCATAATATAGAGTATCAAAGGAAAGTACTGCTCAGTTGCTTTCATCGATTACTTATTAAGATTTCTGCCAGACTCGTACTCAAAAGTTCGGCTACTTTATTTAATAGCGGAGCACTCGCCGGGCCGAAGGCCCGGCTGCGCAGCCCCATACTCATAGAACCAGGGGATAGAACCTATGCCCGTCTTTTTATAATGGTCATGGCTAGCAGAATGTTTCGCGGGCGCGCGTGTACCCGCCGCCGCCGTATCGCAGGACTACAATAGCTCGCGGGCGCGTATGACGTCGCAAAACATGCGAGTACGACGTCATATTGAAACCAAAGCGAGGCTTTGTTTTTCGCGCGGTTACAAGGCCGAATGTCACGTCAGCTAGAAAAACATTTGACGTTTTGCTGTGAATTTACTAAGAGGAGAAAAACCGTTTTAAAGGCGTTATTTCCCTGAATATTTCGCGGTTTGCTACTCGAGACAAGGATTCTAATTAACCCTATTCAGACTGGGCTTTTTTAGGCAATCTGTGACTGGGGGGGGGGCTCCTCGGACCCCCTCTATATCTCTGGAACCAGTAAGGCTAGGACCATGAAATTTTCACACAATGTTCACCTCCATACAAGGAAACCTCACACCCAGTTTTGACCTGCCACACCCAATTATGACGTCACAATAACGTCATTTTTTGTTTTTCCGACGTTTCTTTGATATTTTTTTATCCAGATGCTTAAAATATCAAATATAACTGTAAAATCATCTCTTTAATATTACAACATAATAAATACAAACAAGGACACACTTGTAAAGCGAGAAAAAGCAATAAAAAGCGATAAAACTATAATTTTGAAATTATTGTCCGCCATCTTGGATCCGCCATCTTGGATCCGCCATCTTGGATTTTCCTTTTTTTTTTTGTTTACATTAAAATTTAAAAAATATCTAAAAGAGAAAAGGATCAGAATGTATAAAACACGTATCAAACTAATGTCTATTATCCAAACAATGAACTTAGAAGCGTTATTTAATAAATAGTACAAAATGTTTGTCTATAAGTAAAAGAGAGCAAAAATTTACCTACCCCTCCCCCCCCCCAAATGTTTGGTGTTAAAATTTTTTGATGTCTTTCAAGAACTAGTCCCAAGAAAAAACTATTCTAACAAGAAAATGCACTATAAGTCAAAGAACAAGATCTTAAAATAAAAAATTCACCATATTTTAATATTTTGAAAACCTATGTGTCAAAAAACCGGTTGCCATGGCAACATGGTTAATCACACTGACATGTTATGGATACCAAAATGTCCCTAGATAAAATCTATGAAAAGGTAGAAAATTTCAGCCACATAGCTATTTCGGTGTAAGAGTTATCACAATTTTACTGGAGGGGGGGTTCGAAAAGCCCCCCCCCCTCCCCCAGTCTGAATAGGGTTAAGAGATACTCAGAAGCCGCTTTAGTGGAAAAAGACGAGCTTTCAGGGATAAAATCTTGCTTCGAGGAACTTCATGTATTACGTTTTTATCAATGTGGGAGATGTTTGTTTTTTACGGATTTCAGAACCAGAAGCGGAGATTTGAATTGCCAAGCAAGCGAGGGACTTAAAGGTAAAACAGATTACATTTTTCGATGGGAATTTATCTTGATATCAATCTGTGATTGACTTTTTCTTTGTGTTCTCGTTAGTTTTGGAGAATTGTTTATAAACGTGTAGCTTAAATTCAGTTGTTCAGTTGTATTAATTTCTTGAATTTCATCGAAGACACGGTTCGGCCTCGATGCGATATAAATGGTACGCGTTTTGCTTTTAAACATAAACTAATGGAGATTTGAATAAATTTTTTCCAAAGAAGATTGTGTTGTCCATTTTTATGTGTTTGTTCATTCATTACATAGATTGAAAAGCGATTTTATGTAAACAAAACAAGACTTAGATTTTATACTCGCGTCGCCTTATGCAAATATGTTTGTATATTTTTGCAAGTTTGATTTCCAAATCAGTTTCTCGGGCATTTTTTTACAAGCAACAACTGTATTTTAGTAATAGTTATTCTAGACGGAGAAAAAGTTGTTTTTGTGAACTTTTGTACGGTCTAAATGTACTGAGCAGACGGTCGGGTGATACTGTTTTTGAGAATTGCTAAAATTGAAAAATAGCCCGGTCGGTCGTCAATCTTAATTCTTGTGTTTCCGACCTTTCACCTAAGTTAAGTTTCATCTTAGTTAAGCTTGTTCAGAGGGTCTTCAGAAAAATGGCACAACTGTTCGTCTTTCAGAGAAAAAGCCTGTGAGTATTTGGGGCGCGAGCGAAGCGCGAAGAAAGAGCGTGGAAATGCGCGCGGAGCGTGAAGCGCGAAGGGAATCCTCCCATCCCCTCCCGTTTCTAGCGCCTGCCACGCAGGCTATCAGAGAAATGGCACAATCCGTTCGGCTTTCAGAAAAATAGCCTACGAGTATTTGGGGCGCAAGCGAAGCGCGAGGAGAGAAGGTGGAGATGCCCGCGGAGCGCGGATCGTGGAGCGCGAAGGGAATCCTCCCTTCCCCTCCCGTTTCTAGCGCCTGCCACGCAGGCGATTAGAGAAACGGCACAATCCGTTCGGCTTTCAGTATAATTGGGGTTTTCACTTACGTCATATCGAAATTCAGAACCATTAAACAACAGTTTTCGATTCCAAAATGTTTATGGAATTGTAGAGATTCGTTCAAGAGTTATAGGCGAACGAGTATTAGACATTTTTGGTAAGAAATGTGTGGAGCGGTCATCTTGGTGCCCCACTCAGGGGCACCAAGTATCCACAAGTATCTGGTATCCACATACCATCTAAGAAACAGCTTTGTAGGATGTGTACTTTAGAATTTTATATTTTTATGACGTCATGTGCAAACCCCAATAGCCTGCTAGTATTTGGGGCGCAAGCGAAGCGCGAGGGGAGAGCGTGGAGACGCCCGCAGACCGCGGATCGTGGAGCGCGAAGGTAATCCTACCTTCCTTCCCGTTTTTCGCGCCTGCCGCGCACGCGATTAGAGAAATGGCACAATCTGTTCGGCTTTCAGAGTTTTCGAAGCGAGTAAGAGTTCCGGATTAACAGGATCGAGATTTTTAGGATATTTCCGAAGAACACCCCGTCATTTTTATATGTGAGCACCCATTTCATTTCCCCCCCCCCCCTCCCGGGGAATACCTAACAACTGGGAAAAATACGAAGCGATACTCAATGATTTTACTTCACTTAGCAAAAATACCTTGTACTTATGCTTAGCCTTTTTTTTTCTATGTATAAATTCATATTAAATATAGAAGCAGTTCCTCTGGTATTTTTAAAAATAACAAGTTTTATTTAAAAATAACAAGTTGTTATCGCGTTTTGGCCATATATTAATATATTTTTAGGCAAATCTACTTATTAGCTCTACAGATTGCGTTCGTGCCTTAAGGGACGATTCGCAACGACGATTTTTAGCGCAACATGGGTGCGCGGACGATTTTCTTCGCAATTTTTACGTTGCGAAGTGTTTGAATCAGCTTCAAAAACTTGCAACGCAAAAACCAAATTTTACTCAAGTTGTTTCGTGTAACATACCTGTCGTTAATTTTGTTGCGCAAAAATCGTCGTGCGAATCGTCCCGTTTAACAGCCTTTATGTCTATCTGCTACTTTTAAAATATTTTAGCCGCACGTTTATAATAGAATAGAAAATGAGGCGCATGTGCAAAAGTGATAAACATGCAGATAGTCGCATGCGGGCGAACCTTTGTTTAGTTATTGCTTCATTGGTATATGCGCCTCATTTACAAACCGCGCTACTTGAAGCCGGATAACTTAAAAAGGTATGACCAGGGACGTTTTAAGAGGTAGCGGGGAGAGGGCTTCATTCAACAACCTCGATAATTTAAAATCTAGTCTAACAGCATTCAGAGTATATACGACTACATATGAGAAAGCCAAAACATATTACTATGCCAACTAAAAGAAATACACCATAACAGCAATAAAAGCAGCAATCGAACCCGACCCTTTGTCCCTTACTTCGCCGTCGTTATTGAAGCTAGTCGTGATATTTCCGCTTCCAGGAGCTCTTGTACCCGCAGATTAACAACAACAACAACAATAAGCTCAGTGTATTGGCATGACTATAAATCGTTACAGTATTGTAAAAGCGTAAGATTACATAGACTTCAAAGTTAACAAACAAACATACAAAGATAATCAAACAGATTACAATGAATTAAATCTGGGCCCGTTTCTCGAAAATCCCGGTAATTTTTCGGGTCCGAAGCCAAATATTGAAATCAAAATCTAAAGAATAAAAGCGCGGGTCCTAGCGAACAAACCAGTCCATTTTGTTTTGCTAACTGATAGTTTTCTGGTACCATGACTGCACTCACTGCAGTCAGAATCAATCGGTATTAAGCTGACTTCTCTACGTCAGATCATCGTGTAATTTCTACCACCAACTGGTTTTGAATTGAAGTTTGGCAAGACGTGTTTTCTGGAAAATCGATATTACCATGACGACGATAAACAAGAATCTTCCAAATATCTCAAAGTGAAAGTTTGCAAGATCAAGATTTCGATTTTGGAATTACTTCAAGATAGTGTCAAAATGTAATTTTCATTTACTTTCTCTTTGTGGAATGCAACATTACATTAAAACACAGTTAAACCTTAGGAAATATAATGTAACGCGTCTTGAGTTTGTCTGGCATCAATTTGTCACTGGTGCTGCAGGGGGAGGGGGAGGGGGTATTAAGGTATAATAGCGACGGGGAAGTGCAGTTGTTTGAAACTTGCGATCTGAGAACGTTTTTGCGTGGGTTAGAAATTTTGTGGTGACGATTTTTTGGGTGAAAGAGTCTGGTGAGGACCTTTTTATGAATTAATTAATTAAATTAAAACTTTATTGAATCTCCCAATCAGGGTTTTTCAGACCCAACGTACATAAGCATATAAATAATTCATAAGGTAAGTGAAACATTGAATAAAAATGTCAAACGTTAAAATTGTGATAATAGCTAAAAACATCAAAAGGTAACTCTCGTAGCTAACAAGAAATGATTCGAAAAGGAATTCTCTAAGTTTCTTTTACATTTTGGGGTTAAGTTCTGGGCCTTTGAACTTTTTTAGGTCTGGTTTTAGCCTAACAGGACTTATCTTCGGGGACTAACAATTTGGCCTTATTCGGCCCTCTTCATTACTATTATAGCTATTTATAAATTAGTTGTATTAGTTTATCATTAACTAACCACTCATATATTTTTTTGAAATTCAAATTTAAGGAGCTGTACGGTTATAGCTTTTTCCCTCAGTATAGCTTTGGCCCTGAGGAAGGCTAATTTTGCTAGCCGAAATGTTGGTCGCCAAATAAATCAGCCCATTTCGTTTGTCTTATTAGACTTCAAGTGACGTCTGGCTCGAGCATCTCTTGATTCATACTACTTGTGATCATTTTTCTACTTTTTTCACACTCTTTCACCTGATGGCCTTTCCGTGATGGATATCACTAGCAACAGCTTATATCTTTCTTGTCAACCACTATGTGGAGGAAGATTGAAGTGATCATGACACAAGCCGCATATACTCCAACAGTAATACCAAAGATAGCCCCGCCCGACAAACCGCCTTCATCATCATCAGCTTTGTCATCATCAGTTTTTGTCTGTATATTGCCGCTACCGGGAGCTCTTGTTCCTACAGTTAAAAACGCCAAAAAAAAAATGAAAGTACAACTGAATTGAGTCTGTGGATGAAATCCTAAGCTTCCGAGGAGCTCTTTTACCTACAGGCCTAAGTAAAAACGCCAAAACAGACAAAGTACAACTGAATTGATTATGTGGATGAAATCCTTAGCTTCCGGTTGCTGTTGTACCTAGAACAGAACAGTCGAGATGCATGGATGGGCGAAATAGAACTGAATTTAGACTGTGGATGAAATCTCTAAGTATGACTACTTTAAAGGAATAGAATGTTACCTTCTGTGGTCAATAATAATAATAATAATAATAATAATAATAATAATAATAATATTTATATAGCGCTTATACATCGTGGTTCTAAGCGCTTTACAATAACACCAGGAATAACAAAGAACCTAATGATAGCATTTGTCGCGAAGGGGAATTTGTCGTTTATCGGTGGTTGGGGAGGGGGGAGAACTCCCTTATATCAGCCATACGGGGACGTTCCGTTTGACAGGGTGTGGTTTCTGGGCTTTTGCCCAGAAAATCTTAGAGTAATTTTGTAATTTTTTAATCTTTTAAACTTAGTTTTTAACCATTTTTATTTAACAGGGTCTCGCAGAATACCACTACAATAGTGAAGTGAGCTCCCTGTATAAAGATTGATATTATTATTATTATTATTATTATTATTATTACTATTATTATTATTATATAATTGTACGCGAGTCTGTCCTTAACAGGGTCTGAATCTGCCTAACAGAGTATGGTTGCACGGTTGTCGTCGTCAGTACATATTCAGCATTTAGCATTTCGAGATTGGAGACGTATGCTTAATTGCAATTGCCAATACCGTCAACTCTGTCTAAGACGGACAATTATCTCAAGGTAACAGTGTCTCTTACCTTCTTTTCCTCCATAACACGAATTGATATTTGCGCAGTATTTTTTGTTAAGTGGGGAGTCGTGTTTATCTCGTACGCACCAGTAACATCCCACGACTCCATCACAGGAATTTGAATCCAACTTTTTGTCGCACTGAGGGTCAAAGCACTTCTGTAAATCTTCCACTGAAGGATCGTTTACTTGTTCAGATGAGACCACAGTCGCTGCTACGGGACAAATGGAAACGCTAACGAAAAGAAAGAGTGTTGTATAAACCCTTTATACCTCGGAAGTGATCATCACTAAATATCGCCATGAGAGATCATGAGAATTGTGGATACGATCACTAAAGATACCTTCCCTGATATTCTAACAACTTTTTTACCACAATTGCCGCTAAACTCGCAATCTGATTGGTCGACGTGAGTGGTAAATGAGAGTCCAGACAACGGTGCTGACGCTAACATCACGTACACTTGAAAAACACCAATCAGATTGCAAGAAAGTTATAGACAACGCTTGCTCTTTCTTTGCTGTCACGTTTTGTAACAAAACTTCGATTTTTCCTTGTGTTTTTTTCTAAATATTGTTGTAAAAAACAAATTTCCACCGGTTTTCCGTGGTGTGGACTCTTATTTACCACGATTTACGTCATCACATGGTCAAAATTTGTTGCTGACTCACTCGGCTGTGCCTCGTGAGTCCACAACATTTTGACCATGTGATGACGTAAATCGTGGTAAATAAGAGTCCACACCACGGAAAACTGGTTTAAATTTGTTAACTCTACACTCTTCATTTAGAAAGATATGGGGACAAGGAAGGAGAATTTGTATTTTGATATTTGGAACCAAAGGGTTAAGCACATGATTCAGTTACTACCAAGGTTCTTATAATTTGATCAATTCATATGGTAAGAAAATCTTTAAAAGAAAGAGACTGCTTAGTGATCGCGTTTGATGAGCAAGTTAGAACGACAACCCAAATTAATTGAAATTCATTGATTGGCATTGGCAGCCAATAGTCAACGAGAGAGAACCAACCAGACTTGCGCATTTCTAATGCACTCTATTAACAATTTAGAGTCTATTCACTTTTAGTCGGCTTGTTCTTAAGCATATCCTATCGCTCGCTCCCCCCCCCCCCCACCCCAGAAGGAGCCTGTGCCTTGTGGTCGATCTTACAACAAAGTTTTTACTTAGAACTTACCTGCTTGCTGGAAACTCATTTCTGCAGTAATAAAATTCAAGCCGTGAGAGGCAAGGGCACTCGCAAGTCAATTCAGGTACATTCGAGCATTCTCTGTTGGCAGAGCCGCAAGTGATGCAAGATTTTGACTGACATGAACTGTCAATTTTTTTGATACCTGAAAATATATAGGCAAGTTTATAATTACCTAGCATTTCTAGAGTCGTTATTAGAACCCTCATAGAGGAAAATGAATACAATGGTAATGCTAAAACGCGGTGATCAATTCCAAACTTCAAACGTCCCCCCTCCAGGTATACCCTGAGCATACCTTGGGTATTTGATTTTTTTCCGTGTCCAGGGGATTGGGTATTTGAACTTTGCCTGAGTGGAATAGATGGGGAATTTGAACCGCAAATGTCATGTTCTCAAAGTATAAATGTGATTCATTCTCAGACCACAGGAACATTCAGTAAATCCGAGTACATTGCCGACTACATTGCCACATAAAAGTGACAATTATAAAGATATTGACTGACATTTGTTTTTGGGAAGAAGCATTTCATCCGAGCTAGGGTAGGGCATGTGAATGCAATTTTGGCCCAAGGGGGCGGTAATTTGAACGAACCAATCTTCAAAAATTCGAATATTCCGGGAGTTACCTGGGAGGGGATGTTGAAGTTTCGAATTAATGGCTGATAAAATCAGCATTGTGTGAACCGAAAAATTCTCACCTAAAAACGCGTTACTTACAGCCACACTAGAAATCTGGTACTGTTTACACCGCTGTCCAGTAGTCAGCGTGTTCACGCCTTGAAATGGAATACTCAGCTCATAAAAGTTCTCTGTGTTAATTTTCTCCAAGTTTCTACATTGTTTTTTCACCAAATGTCCTTTCTGTATAAGGTCCTCTGCTATCTCTTTTTCTTTCGCGGTGATGTGGATGTACTCCAGTTTTTTCGCTGTGATGTCAGGTGTCAGGAAATCTTTGTGCATGATAAGAAATCCCGCTCCATCTAACACGAAACACTCGTAGTTGCTTTCTTTGCATTTTGGATATGTATCAGTCAGGAGTCTGAAAAGATAATAATTATATCAGTTATTTAGTCAGTAATAATGATCAGGGAGTATATCAGTAGTCTGTTATATTAAGTGGGATATTCCGAATAGTATGTTGTATCAAGTATGAGGTATGTTTAAATCCTGGATGATTCATAGCTTTACTTGTTTGTGTTAGTTCAGGCGGTGATGGTTAGCGCGATGGTCTAATGTGATATCTCGGATAAAGTTAGTCTTAAAAAAGACTGTACGTGTGATTGCTGATATGAAGTTCGACCACAGGAGTATCAGCAGTTGGTCGACTATTGGATACTATGGATACTACAGGGTTAATCCCAATACTCTAATCACGTGATCGTTTGTATATATATACCGCGGTACAGTATACCGCTTGTATATCGTTTATGGTGCTTATAATTAAGACGCTTACTTTTGAAAATACGACAAAGGGAAGTCCGCACCCATAACTCCAATCACGTGATCGTTGGTACTGTGTTTATGGCTTGATTCACCGCGGTATATCGTGTGGGAAGCGGTTATCACGACACCTGCTCCAAACGCGTCTATGTAAGGAGTGGACAGAGCAACCAATCCCGTGTTACGTAGCGCGGCATGATACCTACATGTCAGAGCGAGACGATATTTATTCAAAGTCGCCAAATCTGCATATTTCATGCAATTTGCATATTAAATGTGAAATTAAATGAATAGACGTTTAACTCCAAAATTCTTAAAGTTTGTTTAAATCGTAGGAAGTGACAAATTCCTTAACAGAAAGACGAATTTCGTCGCATCTATTCTAAATTCTATATATTGATTAAATTTCCGGAGATACCTGTTACCATGGTAGTAATGGTCATATATTGTTAAATTGGACTCTGATAATTTAAACTGGACAACATGTCATCCAATTTAACCATAAGTGCATTTTGACAAAATGTCTGGATAAAACATTACCATGGTCTTTTTGTTGGGTCGTATGACTTTGCCAGCATAATTCCGGGTGTTATTCTGAAGACGCCATTTGATGTGCCAAAATATCTCCACACAAGGTACTTTGTATAAGCTGCCTTCTCCTGTAACCAAATGTCGTCGACCTCACTGGTAGCAACCACTGTGTCTCGTATGCCTGGTTTGAATCCAGGATTCACAGCGCTTGTACTTGTCATGTACGATTTGTATGCTTTCACACGAGATACCGTCTCATCCAAGCCAAGGTAAGTATATGGATCTGTGAAGGCTTCTGCACCAAACTTCACCACAGTTGTATCTATTATAGTAAAATATTTAAACGGACAAGAATATCAGTTATGTTTCACCAGTGAGATATTTCGGGTGAAATAAGTATTTAAAAGACCCCATGATGTTTGAACGCAGAAGAAACAGCCAGCTTGTGATTTGATATCTCGCCATTATTCCATGATCATTTTGTACATTACTCAGTGACATTTTAACTTAAAAGTTCAAAATCACACAATCGTCTGATGATTCTTTGTTATAACCCCTACTCTTTCGAACTAAGATACCTGATGTAGATGCAGATTACGTTTTACTGGTTAATGTCTTCTGCTGTCATGATGGTGTTAATTTCCATAAAGTTACGAAACCACTAGGTTATGTCTACTTGAAAGGAGAATGTCTACGCGAAAAAAGACATCGTTTACCTACCTTTAGATGCATATCTTGAAAACTGAATACAGGGTTCATTGGGCCTTAATAAGTCTAAACGATGATACAAGAACTTGAAACCTGTTTAAAGCCAAAAGTAAGGAATAGTTAAAATTGGGGTCGTGGCATGGATCGAACGTTTATATAGGCGACTATGACGACGAAGAATGTGAGGACGATAATGATATGATAACGATGATATTGATGATGATGATAGTGATGATGATGATAGTGATGATGATGATAGCGATGATGATGATGATGATGATGATGATAGTGATGATGATAGTGATGATGATGATGATGATAGTGATGATGATGATGATGATGATGATGATGATAGTGATGATGATGGTGATGATGATAGTGATGTTGATGATGATAATGATGATGATAGTGATGATAATGATGATGATAGTGATGATGATAGTGATAGTGATGATGATGGTGATGATGATGATGATTATGTTGATGATAGTGATGATGATGATGATGATGATAATGATGATGATAGTGATTATGTTGATGATAATGATGATGATAGTGATGATGATGATGATAGTGATGTTGATGATGATGATGATGATAGTGACGATAGTGATGATGATAGTTATGATAGTGATGATGATGATGATGATAGTGATGATAATGATGACGATGATGATGATGATGATGATGATAGTGATGATGATGACGATGACGACGCTGATGATCATAACGATGAAATTTCAAAGCGGTCAAAAAACGTTGTAAGAAAATCGTATTCAAAAGTCTAGTTGAATAAATAGAGGTTACTTCACGGTTGGTGAGCGCGTACGATTTTTATTCACGAGTTGGGAAGAATCACAAACGAACGAGCGAGGCTTTGCGAGCGAGTGAGTTTGTAATTCTTTCCAACGAGTGAATAAAACTCGTACAAGCGAACGAACCGTGAAGTAATTTGTTTATTATATGCATACTGAGATTTACACAACAGAAAAACAAGACGAAACGATTAAATTATCAACACTTCAGTGGAAGGGTTCTTGGTTTATTGTCAGACTCAACTTTCAAGTGGAAAAATTCACCGAATTCACACATCTAACAAAAATAACCACGACAATAATTTTTTCCAAAACTATAACAAGACTATACATAATAAGACACTTTACGACAAAAACAAACCAGTTTGCGTACCTGTTTTTTGAAGTTTTTTGCCGCTTTGATAACAACAACAAATGGCGAGAGTTCAAACTGGCTTGCACGTTTGGCGATTTAATTGCTTTTTTTAGCTTCTTTTAGCCTTATTCTTTTTCCTGTTAAACGTATATTTTCCCTTTCAGCAAAATCTGTTAAAGTTCTTTTCTTTAGGTCCGCAGAAATCCGCATTTTTCATTGAAGTTATGGAACTTTAAACCCTTTTGTCGCCATGAATGAATTTCTTCGAGGCCTTCAAGGAGGGCGAAGGCACACTGAATGGCGGGAATTCTCGCGTACGATTTTTGTCACTAGTGAAAAATGTCGTATCGCGATTCTGATTGGTCATACGATATTCTTCACTAGTGGGGAAAATCGTATGACCAATAGGATGGCTTGTCATACGTGAAGGGACGATTTTTATCTCACAGTTTTCTGGTGTGTAAATCTCAGTATGTATATAATAATTAAGGTAAACAGATAAGCGAACCAAATGGATTAAAGAAGTATCGTAACAGTTTAGGTACGTACGGCATTTTAGTTATGTCATATTAATCCGTTTCCCAACTTCATTGTTAACGATATGTTTTATGGTTATGGTCTTATGGTTTATGATCAGTACCCGTCACCTTTTTACTCTGCAAATTCAAAACATGACAGCTCAAACGGTTACTTTTAAGAGTGTTTTATTTTTTATCAATACGATTATTTACTATATACCTGAAGGAATGGTCTGACTAGATAGTATTTCATCCTTATCACCATCTGCCACCACAATTCCCACGGTGAAATTGGTTTTAGCAACTGGTCTCCAGTAATAGGTCGACGGCAAATCTAAAACTGAAACTCCTTCCTTGACTTGGCCACCACGAGCAAGATATCGCTTTGATGAGAATGACGCGTTTCCGGATCCACCACTGAGACAGTAACAAAAGCTAATAAACAAACAGCTTAACCCTTTAAACTCCCAAAAGAGCCCAAAATCAAAATTCAAGAAACATCCCAAATTTCATTTTGTAAAAATTAATGTCTTCATAATTGACTCTGGGAGTGATAGGGTTAAAAAATAAGACAATATGAACAGTAAACTGGATAGATGGGCTTTATTGAAAAGCTCTAAAAATGAAGTTAGTGGTATATTTTTCTGAACCAAACTTTCGAAAGTACTTACTAATTGATGCACGAATTTCCGCAAGGTACTTACATTTTGATAGATTGAAAAACCATGTTAAAGCCTGGTTCGGATTCCAAGGCAGTAATGTCCATAAAAATTGGGTCCACGAAGGCGTCAGAAGGGGCTGGTAGAAGAGGGTGCATCATGGTCCTCCCGGAGCTGTCCGCCATCCATACATAACTTAGTTGGCCTTTCTGAAAGTACGTGACTTCGGAAAGAAGATCAGCCATGCTGATATCTGTACCAACAACACCGATAAATTTACCTTGGTGATAACATGGTAGTGTTATGGATGTTAAAAGTCCTGATGAAATAAAATGGAATCGGTGAGATATCATACATATAGCATCTGTGTAATTGTGGGTTGGAAAAAGGTATTGTGGGAAGACATCTTAGCATCCTAAACACACAATCACGGAACAGGCTGTCCGAGGTCGTGGTTTCATCTTACCACCAAAGTCGGTGCACATATATAGACTTGTAGAGGTGGATTGCAGAACGGCCTATAATTTGGGAGCCGAAACATTTTGAATATCCCCTCACAGGGATGGGACTCTAAGCATTTGAAGCCCTTTAAATCTTCTAGGACCGCGCCCTTTCCCTTTTCCAGGCAGTCACTGATGTAATATACGGCTAATACGAGTGGTAACCGTTTCTTACCTGTGCCAAAAGCGTCAATGTAAGGGATGGATATGATTGGCTCATTGCGAACGGTATTGGATGAGAAAAAGTCGTAATAAGTAGCCATGTCACTTCGCAATTTCTCTGCGTTCGCCACATAGGTAAATTTTCCAACCTTGAAGCAAAACAAAACGTTTGAAACGGCGAGTTAGTTTGCAACCAGAGAAAACATATTGCAGCGTCTCTGAAGTTGGTCAAGTCTGAAAATTAAACTTAATATTACAGTTTCTCCTTTGAAATATTTGGATGCTAAAGTTCAAGTAAAATAAGTAAGTTAACATTCAAATTGATTTGCTGGTATTAGAAAGGACGACCGCGATTGTTTCGATGTTTATTTTAAACGACATATACAGTTATGACATGCAAAAGCAAAGCAGTGATTCCTAACACCAAGCTGTTGACCCTTTAATTCCCAATATCAACCTACAAATTCTCCTTTCTTGTCCTCATACGTTTCTTATTAAGGATTAAAACTGACAAAGAGAAATTTGGTGATGGTCACTATTGGGGCTTAAAGATAAAGGCCAGACCCTGAAACTTTCACTATGGACCGGTCTCTATGCTGTCTATGTGGTTGTGTTTTGAAAACTGAAATACACGTTTCGTTTGGCCGCGGTTCTGTCGTCTTCCATTAATGCTTGGTTAGAAGTTCAATTATTTGTCTGAAATTATTAGAACCTCAGCCGACCAAATGGTCAAATGAAATCTGTTTATTAGGTTCTTACAGTGACATCAGCTGCCCTTGTCACACCGAGACCTTGTTGATCAGCAATGTACTGTAGTATTGGTAAGTTCTTCAGCATTCCATACGTCAAAATCGCAACCGAATTTTTCAGCTCCGCATTTTTTCTTTTGATGGTTTGCAAGGTTGCTGTCTTATCATCAGTTGGCTCACCATCCGTCAGAAAGATGATGACCTTTTTTCTGGAAGAATCAATTCCATCAGATGAGCCTTTGAACAGGTCAAACGCGCGATTAAATGCGTTGGAATAATGTGTATATCCTGTAAAAAAAGGGAAAATACAGATAGGAGATTTTAGACTGTTAATTGTTTGCTAAGAAGACTCAGCAGACTTATTGACCAGTATCAATCCGTTACAGATTTGAAAACATAACATTCCGTTGGAATATATAACATAGCCGGTCAATGACTACCTGCACTTTACGAAACAGTTAATTACTACTTTAGTAAAAAGTGATCTTCGATAAAACAAACCGAAATAGCGAAAATCCTAAAAACCGTGAGCAAATTAAGCAGTATAGTGACTGTCGAACCTGCCATTACTGAAACCTACATAATTCGTTTTCAATTCATAGCTGAAAGCTTTAAAATTCTTGTTTGCAGGGTCATTCTAAACATCGCCTCCCCCAACCCAAAGAAATACCACTCTTACTTTCAGCAGTAATAGCGTCTACGTAGCTTTCCAAGTATTTGATGTTGATTGGCGTGGCAGTGGCTAAACGTTGGCTGTGGCAGCCTCTTCCATCGTTGTCGTATTCAACAGGTGTGGAAGCCTGGTCACTGAATTTCACTACTCCAATCTACAGGAAAGACAAAACGTTTGACTCCATTTTGTCTTATTTTTAGCATTCTATACGGCGGTGACACCTCCCCCCCCCCCCCTTCCCACCTCCGCCACCTCTCTCTCCAATCCTCGGTATTCCTGATAATTCGTTGAAGGGATCATACTTACCCTGTCCCTTGGGTTCATTGTCCTCAGAACAGTTTTTGCAGCCTCCTTAGCGACTATGAGGCGTGATCCTCTCATGGAGCCACTGTGATCAATAACTAGTACAACGTCTTTAGGTTCTGGCGTGGCTGTTTCCACATAAAAAGGTCTGAACCGAGGATCATAAGATCCACAGCTTGTTTTGTCTTCAAACGCTGGAAAGTTCGCAAGCACACCCTTCTCGGAAGCAAAGTACTGCCACTTTATCACAGGATAATCCTGAGAAATGGTCTTCATTTCCTCCACAACTGAATCCGCGACATGGGTAAGGGGAGTTTCAGCATTTTCTGATATTTTCACACATATGCCTGAAAGATCGACTTTTGAGCGAAATCTTGAATCGTATTCTAGTCCACCAGAAAATTGTACATTGCAGCATTCCGTTGGGGTTTGTCTCGGAGGTGTGGTCCAAGAATTTTCCACGGCTACTTTGAGTCTTTGTGTAACCTTGAACCTTTCCTTGAACTTTTCGGATATGCCAATTGCCAAGGTCTGAATCACTGCATTACCATCCACCGGGTTTTCAATAAACTTCAACTTGTCAAACGCCTCCTAAAATGGAGCACAACATAGTATTTATGTTATTAGGACCTATTGGCGCTTCAAATGCCTGAGTGGCAACATTTGTATTTCAATGTCCAATTTTTTTAGCCTACTTAGTCAGATAACCAAAGTGAAAGATCACAAATGCGAACAGCAAAATAAAGAGCTACGTACAGTTCCCGGTATGGGTTACAGCTTTCAATTTTGTACTGCGTTATATACAAGCGGGTGCTTGTAAGAAATTATCCCCGGGTGGGGGGACTCCTATATAAAAATGACGGGGGTGCTCGTCGTACCTTTTAGGGGTCAAAATTTGTAGATTGGTACCGCTTAGGGTACTAAAATCTAAAATGACCACCGTTAGAATTATCGCGGTATCTTTCAGGGTATTGAGCTAAAAAAAATATGACATGAGTTGCTTTAAAATTGGTACCTCTTAGGGGTAAAAATTATTTTGAGCAACGCCCATCAATCGAGATTCTGGTACCTTTTGGTGTATTTCAGTCGAAACTTTCCGACGAGCACCCCCGTCATTTTTATATGAGGGTCCCCTCCCCCCCTCTCCAGGGAAATTATCCTGAAACTTAAGAAAAACTACGGTGGACAAAGTGAGTGGAGTATATACTGTATTTGCGTAGTCTTTCCATGTCAAGACCTTTTCGAGCTCACTAAGTGTAATCGAACTAGAGCCAATCATGACTATAAACTTTATGTAAAAGCAGCTATTCGTAATTGCTATAAGTACTCCCTCTTTGTACACCGCTTAACTGTTCAATAACTTTATTTCGAAATAGACTCAATGCAAGATGTACATGTACACTACCAAATAATTGTAAATAGTTTTAATTGTAAATAGTTTTTTTAATGTTTGTAATTGTATTTGATTTTAGAAATTTTATTTGAGGAAATTGTTTTATATGGGGTTAACCTCATGATTTCTCCTTTCAGGAAGTGTTTTTATTAATTAGTTGATTTCCTGAATAAAATATAATGTTATGTTATGTTATGTTATGTGTTATGTTATGTTATGTTATGTTATGTTACGTTACGTTACGTTACGTTATGTTATGTTATGTTACGTTATGTTATGTTATGTTATGTTATGTGTTATGTTATGTTATGTTATGTTATGTTATGTTATGTTATGTTATGTTATGTTATGTTATGTTATGTTATGTTATGTTATGTTATGTTATTTTAAACTCGTAATAATTTATGGGTTACTACGGAGTAACCGAAGTAAACGTTCTTAAATACGAACAACAGTGGAAGAAGCTAGAGTTCCGTTTGAGTACATAAAAGCTATGAATTTCCTACTGCTCTGTATACAGGATGTTTGCAAGAACTGAAGTATAAGGGGCACGCTATTGTATGAATCCGACCAACTGCATATCCAGGTATATCAAGAACAAACTTTAAGTGTTACCTGTAAAGTGTTTGTACCAAGACCATCTACTGCTAGCGTAGAAAGCGTTTGACCGAATTTCTTTGGATCAAGTATATCTGCTGCCAAGCAAGGCCGAATAAACAGTGTCGAAAAGAACATAAAAATCATTAACACTCTGCTCTGGCTGATCAATGAAGAATCCATCGCATTGAGACGAGGTAACGTGGTAACAATTCAGTCTACTCGTGTCTTTTCGTGCGTTATTATATGGCTCAAACTCACCACATTGCGTTCTTCCCGACGGTATAAGTTATGAAAGTAATTTTACGATATAAATCATGTGTCGTGTGACGTTATTTGGTTTTGTTTTCCTGTTAGGTGACAAACAGCACTTGTTTTGATGCCCTCTGGCTCCAGGGCCAATATTGACTTTGGACCTCCTTGAATCACTTGGTATGCATATACTTACTGAGTAAGCATTTGCGTACTTTTGAAGCTAATGTAGTAAGGAAGGGAATGAAATACCACTTTCATAAAAAAACGAGTTAGTATTGCCGCTTTTATTCAATATGCCCAAGTCTTATAAATGTTTAATAAATTTATTTATAATTTAAATGCAACCAAAACGCTTAGTCATAGTGGAAACTGCAAAACTACTGGAATTTTAATTACTCTTGGTTTTCACATGACGTGAAAAAAATTAAAAAACGATCTAAAATATAGATTTTACAGAGCTGTTTCTAACATAGTATGTTGATACCAGTGTTAGAAGCATGCCGGAAACTTGCTATTTATTCATTTATCCTTTCTGACCTTAAATTTACTATCCTGAATAGATACCCCTAAAAAGTTCTCAAAAAATAAAAGAAATCTAAAAATGACAATTTAAAAATCAAGTAACACAATACAGCATTAACGTAAATATGTACAGATCGATGCCTTAGTTGGATTAGGGGTCAGTAGTGCCCCTCCCCCCTACCCTGGGGGAGGGCGAAGGGATTGGGTGATGTTGTCTGTGTTCTGTGTTCTGTGTCTGAGTTGTTGTTTTTTTTGCTGAAAAACAAAGCTTCACGTCGGGCTTTTGCAAATGCAGCATATTCACGTGCGTGACATAGTAAAAGGTCTGGGATTTGTTACCGATCGTTTAAAAAGGCCCCTTTTGTTCTAGTATATCAATATTTGGGTCATCACGGATCCATTTGTGGGTTTTGAAGTCAATGATCGGCATTCCCTTAGCAGTGTCATCAGTGTATCCCGGGAGACACTCTCGTATTTTAGCTTCATTTTTGGTGACGAGTCAACTTGGACAGTTATTTCTACTAAAACGTTTGTTCTTTAGGAATTCGGCATCAGACTCAAAAGTCGAATCACCTCTTGTACAGCATAATATAGAAGAAATTACTGCTCAGTAACTTTCATTTGAATGCTCTCACTATAGGATTTCATCAACAAAATCAAAAGTTACAACTACCTTGTACAGCATATTAATGTAGAGTACCAAAGGAAAGTATTGCTCAGTAGCTGTCATTTGATTGGTCACACTTTAGGAATTTATCCATCCCACAGACTCAAAAGTTCGAACCACATTGGGCAGCATAATAAACAGTACCACAGGAAAGTACTGCTCAATAGCTTTCATTTGAATGGTCACACTGTAGGATTTCATCCACAGACTCAAAAGTTAGAACCGCCTTGTACAGCATAATAAACAGTACCACAGGAAAGTGCAGCTGAATAGCTCTCGTTTGAATGGTCACACTGTAGGATTTCATTCACAGACTCAAAAGTTAGAACCGCCTTGTACCACAGAAAAGTACTGCTCCCCTAGCTTTCATTTGAATGGTCACACTGTAGGATTTCATCCACAGACTCAAAAGTTAGAACCACCTTGTACAGCATAATAAACAGTACCACAGGAAAGTGCAGCTGAATAGCTCTCGTTTGAATGGTCACACTGTAGGATTTCATTCACAGACTCAAAAGTTAGAACCGCCTTGTACCACAGAAAAGTACTGCTCCCCTAGCTTTCATTTGAATGGTCACACTGTAGGATTTCATCCACAGACTCTGGCAGACTGAAAAGTTTGAACCACCTTATACAACATAATAAATACACTCTGTATTTCATCCACAGACTCAAAAGTTCAGCATAATATAGAGTATCAAAGGAAAGTACTGCTCAGTTGCTTTCATCGATTACTTATTAAGATTTCTGCCAGACTCGTACTCAAAAGTTCGGCTACTTTATTTAATAGCGGAGCACTCGCCGGGCCGAAGGCCCGGCTGCGCAGCCCCATACTCATAGAACCAGGGGATAGAACCTATGCCCGTCTTTTTATAATGGTCATGGCTAGCAGAATGTTTCGCGGGCGCGCGTGTACCCGCCGCCGCCGTCGCGCAGGACTACAATAGCTCGCGGGCGCGTATGACGTCGCAAAACATACGAGTACGACGTCATATTGAAACCAAAGCGAGGCTTTGTTTTTTGCGCGGTTACAAGGCCGAATGTCACGTCAGCTAGAAAAACATTTGACGTTTTGCTGTGAATTTACTAAGAGGAGAAAACCGTTTTAAAGGCGTTATTTCCCTGAATATTTCGCGGTTTGCTACTCGAGACAAGGATTCTAATTAACCCTATTCAGACTGGGCTTTTTTAGGCAATCTGTGACTGGGGGGGGGGGCTCCTCGGACCCCCTCTATATCTCTGGAACCAGTAAGGCTAGGACCATGAAATTTTCACACAATGTTCACCTCCATACAAGGAAACCTCACACCCAGTTTTGACCTGCCACACCCAATTATGACGTCACAATAACGTCATTTTTTGTTTTTCCGACGTTTCTTTGATATTTTTTTATCCAGATGCTTAAAATATCAAATATAACTGTAAAATCATCTCTTTAATATTACAACATAATAAATACAAACAAGGACACACTTGTAAAGCGAGAAAAAGCAATAAAAAGCGATAAAACTATAATTTTGAAATTATTGTCCGCCATCTTGGATCCGCCATCTTGGATCCGCCATCTTGGATTTTCCTTTTTTTTTGTTTACATTAAAATTTAAAAAATATCTAAAAGAGAAAAGGATCAGAATGTATAAAACACGTATCAAACTAATGTCTATTATCCAAACAATGAACTTAGAAGCGTTATTTAATAAATAGTACAAAATGTTTGTCTATAAGTAAAAGAGAGCAAAAATTTACCTACCCCTCCCCCCCCCCAAATATTTGGTGTTAAAATTTTTTGATGTCTTTCAAGAACTAGTCCCAAGAAAAAACTATTCTAACAAGAAAATGCACTATAAGTCAAAGAACAAGATCTTAAAATAAAAAATTCACCATATTTTAATATTTTGAAAACCTATGTGTCAAAAACCGGTTGCCATGGCAACATGGTTAATCACACTGACATGTTATGGATACCAAAATGTCCCTAGATAAAATCTATGAAAAGGTAGAAAATTTCAGCCACATAGCTATTTCGGTGTAAGAGTTATCACAATTTTACTGGAGGGGGGGTTCGAAAAGCCCCCCCCCCCTCCCCCAGTCTGAATAGGGTTAAGAGATACTCAGAAGCCGCTTTAGTGGAAAAAGACGAGCTTTCAGGGATAAAATCTTGCTTCGAGGAACTTCATGTATTACGTTTTTATCAATGTGGGAGATGTTTGTTTTTTACGGATTTCAGAACCAGAAGCGGAGATTTGAATTGCCAAGCAAGCGAGGGACTTAAAGGTAAAACAGATTACATTTTTCGATGGGAATTTATCTTGATATCAATCTGTGATTGACTTTTTCTTTGTGTTCTCGTTAGTTTTGGAGAATTGTTTATAAACGTGTAGCTTAAATTCAGTTGTTCAGTTGTATTAATTTCTTGAATTTCATCGAAGACACGGTTCGGCCTCGATGCGATATAAATGGTACGCGTTTTGCTTTTAAACATAAACTAATGGAGATTTGAATAAATTTTTTCCAAAGAAGATTGTGTTGTCCATTTTTATGTGTTTGTTCATTCATTACATAGATTGAAAAGCGATTTTATGTAAACAAAACAAGACTTAGATTTTATACTCGCGTCGCCTTATGCAAATATGTTTGTATATTTTTGCAAGTTTGATTTCCAAATCAGTTTCTCGGGCATTTTTTTCCAAGCAACAACTGTATTTTAGTAATAGTTATTCTAGACGGAGCAAAAGTTGTTTTTGTGAACTTTTGTACGGTCTAAATGTACTGAGCAGACGGTCGGGTGATACTGTTTTTGAGAATTGCTAAAATTGAAAAATAGCCCGGTCGGTCGTCAATCTTAATTCTTGTGTTTCCGACCTTTCACCTAAGTTAAGTTTCATCTTAGTTAAGCTTGTTCAGAGGGTCTTCAGAAAAATGGCACAACTGTTCGTCTTTCAGAGAAAAAGCCTGTGAGTATTTGGGGCGCGAGCGAAGCGCGAAGAAAGAGCGTGGAAATGCGCGCGGAGCAGGAAGCGCGAAGGGAATCCTCCCATCCCCTCCCGTTTCTAGCGCCTGCCACGCAGGCTATCAGAGAAATGGCACAATCCGTTCGGCTTTCAGAAAAATAGCCTACGAGTATTTGGGGCGCAAGCGAAGCGCGAGGAGAGAAGGTGGAGATGCCCGCGGAGCGCGGATCGTGGAGCGCGAAGGGAATCCTCCCTTCCCCTCCCGTTTCTAGCGCCTGCCACGCAGGCGATTAGAGAAACGGCACAATCCGTTCGGCTTTCAGTATAATTGGGGTTTTCACTTACGTCATATCGAAATTCAGAACCATTAAACAACAGTTTTCGATTCCAAAATGTTTATGGAATTGTAGAGATTCGTTCAAGAGTTATAGGCGAACGAGTATTAGACATTTTTGGTAAGAAATGTGTGGAGCGGTCATCTTGGTGCCCCACTCAGGGGCACCAAGTATCCACAAGTATCTGGTATCCACATACCATCTAAGAAACAGCTTTGTAGGATGTGTACTTTAGAATTTTATATTTTTATGACGTCATGTGCAAACCCCAATAGCCTGCTAGTATTTGGGGCGCAAGCGAAGCGCGAGGGGAGAGCGTGGAGACGCCCGCGGACCGCGGATCGTGGAGCGCGAAGGTAATCCTACCTTCCTTCCCGTTTTTCGCGCCTGCCGCGCACGCGATTAGAGAAATGGCACAATCTGTTCGGCTTTCAGAGTTTTCGAAGCGAGTAAGAGTTCCGGATTAACAGGATCGAGATTTTTAGGATATTTCCGAAGAACACCCCGTCATTTTTATATGTGAGCACCCATTTCATTCCCCCCCCCCCCCCCCTCCCGGGGAATACCTAACAACTGGGAAAAATACGAAGCGATACTCAATGATTTTACTTCACTTAGCAAAAATACCTTGTACTTATGCTTAGCCTTTTTTTTTTCAATGTATAAATTCATATTAAATATAGAAGCAGTTCCTCTGGTATTTTTAAAAATAACAAGTTTTATTTAAAAATAACAAGTTGTTATCGCGTTTTGGCCATATATTAATATATTTTTAGGCAAATCTACTTATTAGCTCTACAGATTGCGTTCGTGCCTTAAGGGACGATTCGCAACGACGATTTTTAGCGCAACATGGGTGCGCGGACGATTTTCTTCGCAATTTTTACGTTGCGAAGTGTTTGAATCAGCTTCAAAAACTTGCAACGCAAAAACCAAATTTTACCGGTCAAGTTGTTTCGTGTAACATACCTGTCGTTAATTTTGTTGCGCAAAAATCGTCGTGCGAATCGTCCCGTTTAACAGCCTTTATGTCTATCTGCTACTTTTAAAATATTTTAGCCGCACGTTTATAATAGAATAGAAAATGAGGCGCATGTGCAAAAGTGATAAACATGCAGATAGTCGCATGCGGGCGAACCTTTGTTTAGTTATTGCTTCATTGGTATATGCGCCTCATTTACAAACCGCGCTACTTGAAGCCGGATAACTTAAAAAGGTATGACCAGGGACGTTTTAAGAGGTAGCGGGGAGAGGGCTTCATTCAACAACCTCGATAATTTAAAATCTAGTCTAACAGCATTCAGAGTATATACGACTACATATGAGAAAGCCAAAACATATTACTATGCCAACTAAAAGAAATACACCATAACAGCAATAAAAGCAGCAATCGAACCCGACCCTTTGTCCCTTACTTCGCCGTCGTTATTGAAGCTAGTCGTGATATTTCCGCTTCCAGGAGCTCTTGTACCCGCAGATTAACAACAACAACAACAATAAGCTCAGTGTATCGGCATGACTATAAATCGTTACAGTATTGTAAAAGCGTAAGATTACATAGACTTCAAAGTTAACAAACAAACATACAAAGATAATCAAACAGATTACAATGAATTAAATCTGGGCCCGTTTCTCGAAAATCCCGGTAATTTTTCGGGTCCGAAGCCAAATATTGAAATCAAAATCTAAAGAATAAAAGCGCGGGTCCTAGCGAACAAACCAGTCCATTTTGTTTTGCTAACTGATAGTTTTCTGGTACCATGACTGCACTCACTGCAGTCAGAATCAATCGGTATTAAGCTGACTTCTCTACGTCAGATCATCGTGTAATTTCTACCACCAACTGGTTTTGAATTGAAGTTTGGCAAGACGTATTTTCTGGAAAATCGATATTACCATGACGACGATAAACAAGAATCTTCAAAATATCTCAAAGTGAAAGTTTGCAAGATCAAGATTTCGATTTTGGAATTACTTCAAGATAGTGTCAAAATGTAATTTTCATTTACTTTCTCTTTGTGGAATGCAACATTACATTAAAACACAGTTAAACCTTAGGAAATATAATGTAACGCGTCTTGAGTTTGTCTGGCATCAATTTGTCACTGGTGCTGCAGGGGAAGGGGGAGGGGGTATTAAGGTATAATAGCGACGGGGAAGTGCAGTTGTTTGAAACTTGCGATCTGAGAACGTTTTTGCGTGGGTTAGAAATTTTGTGGTGACGATTTTTTGGGTGAAAGAGTCTGGTGAGGACCTTTTTATGAATTAATTAATTAAATTAAAACTTTATTGAATCTCCCAATCAGGGTTTTTCAGACCCAACGTACATAAGCATATAAATAATTCATAAGGTAAGTGAAACATTGAATAAAAATGTCAAACGTTAAAATTGTGATAATAGCTAAAAACATCAAAAGGTAACTCTCGTAGCTAACAAGAAATGATTCGAAAAGGAATTCTCTAAGTTTCTTTTACATTTTGGGGTTAAGTTCTGGGCCTTTGAACTTTTTTAGGTCTGGTTTTAGCCTAACAGGACTTATCTTCGGGGACTAACAATTTGGCCTTATTCGGCCCTCTTCATTACTATTATAGCTATTTATAAATTAGTTGTATTAGTTTATCATTAACTAACCACTCATATATTTTTTTGAAATTCAAATTTAAGGAGCTGTACGGTTATAGCTTTTTCCCTCAGTATAGCTTTGGCCCTGAGGAAGGCTAATTTTGCTAGCCGAAATGTTGGTCGCCAAATAAATCAGCCCATTTCGTTTGTCTTATTAGACTTCAAGTGACGTCTGGCTCGAGCATCTCTTGATTCATACTACTTGTGATCATTTTTCTACTTTTTTCACACTCTTTCACCTGATGGCCTTTCCGTGATGGATATCACTAGCAACAGCTTATATCTTTCTTGTCAACCACTATGTGGAGGAAGATTGAAGTGATCATGACACAAGCCGCATATACTCCAACAGTAATACCAAAGATAGCCCCGCCCGACAAACCGCCTTCATCATCATCAGCTTTGTCATCATCAGTTTTTGTCTGTATATTGCCGCTACCGGGAGCTCTTGTTCCTACAGTTAAAAACGCCAAAAAAAAAATGAAAGTACAACTGAATTGAGTCTGTGGATGAAATCCTAAGCTTCCGAGGAGCTCTTTTACCTACAGGCCTAAGTAAAAACGCCAAAACAGACAAAGTACAACTGAATTGATTATGTGGATGAAATCCTTAGCTTCCGGTTGCTGTTGTACCTAAAAACATCAGAACAGTCGAGATGAATGGATGGGCGAAATAGAACTGAATTTAGACTGGATGAAATCTCTAAGTATGACTACTTTAAAGGAATAGAATGTTACCTTCTGTGGTCAATAATAATAATAATAATAATAATAATAATATTTATATAGCGCTTATACATCGCGGTTCTAAGCGCTTTACAATAACACCAGGAATAACAAAGAACCTAATGATAGAATTTGTCGCGAAGGGGAATTTGTCGTTTATCGGTGGTTGGGGAGGGGGGAGAACTCCCTTATATCAGCCATACGGGGACGTTCCGTTTGACAGGGTGTGGTTTCTGGGCTTTTGCCCAGAAAATCTTAGAGTAATTTTGTAATTTTTTAATCTTTTAAACTTAGTTTTTAACCATTTTTATTTAACAGGGTCTCGCAGAATACCACTACAATAGTGAAGTGAGCTCCCTGTATAAAGATTGATATTATTATTATTATTATTATTATTATTATTATTATTATTATTATTATTATATAATTGTACGCGAGTCTGTCCTTAACAGGGTCTGAATCTGCCTAACAGAGTATGGTTGCACGGTTGTCGTCGTCAGTACATATTCAGCATTTAGCATTTCGAGATTGGAGACGTATGCTTAATTGCAATTGCCAATACCGTCAACTCTGTCTAAGACGGACAATTATCTCAAGGTAACAGTGTCTCTTACCTTCTTTTCCTCCATAACACGAATTGATATTTGCGCAGTATTTTTTGTTAAGTGGGGAGTCGTGTTTATCTCGTACGCACCAGTAACATCCCACGACTCCATCACAGGAATTTGAATCCAACTTTTTGTCGCACTGAGGGTCAAAGCACTTCTGTAAATCTTCCACTGAAGGATCGTTTACTTGTTCAGATGAGACCACAGTCGCTGCTACGGGACAAATGGAAACGCTAACGAAAAGAAAGAGTGTTGTATAAACCCTTTATACCTCGGAAGTGATCATCACTAAATATCGCCATGAGAGATCATGAGAATTGTGGATACGATCACTAAAGATACCTTCCCTGATATTCTAACAACTTTTTTACCACAATTGCCGCTAAACTCGCAATCTGATTGGTCGACGTGAGTGGTAAATGAGAGTCCAGACAACGGTGCTGACGCTAACATCACGTACACTTGAAAAACACCAATCAGATTGCGAGAAAGTTATAGACAACGCTTGCTCTTTCTTTGCTGTCACGTTTTGTAACAAAACTTCGATTTTTCCTTGTGTTTTTTTCTAAATATTGTTGTAAAAAACAAATTTCCACCGGTTTTCCGTGGTGTGGACTCTTATTTACCACGATTTACGTCATCACATGGTCAAAATTTGTTGCTGACTCACTCGGCTGCGCCTCGTGAGTCCACAACATTTTGACCATGTGATGACGTAAATCGTGGTAAATAAGAGTCCACACCACGGAAAACTGGTTTAAATTTGTTAACTCTACACTCTTCATTTAGAAAGATATGGGGACAAGGAAGGAGAATTTGTATTTTGATATTTGGAACCAAAGGGTTAAGCACATGATTCAGTTACTGCCAAGGTTCTTATAATTTGATCAATTCATATGGTAAGAAAATCTTTAAAAGAAAGAGACTGCTTAGTGATCGCGTTTGATGAGCAAGTTAGAACGACAACCCAAATTAATTGAAATTCATTGATTGGCATTGGCAGCCAATAGTCAACGAGAGAGAACCAACCAGACTTGCGCATTTCTAATGCACTCTATTAACAATTTAGAGTCTATTCACTTTTAGTCGGCTTGTTCTTAAGCATATCCTATCGCTCGCTCCCCCCCCCCCCCCCACCCCAAAAGGAGCCTGTGCCTTGTGGTCGATCTTACAACAAAGTTTTTACTTAGAACTTACCTGCTTGCTGGAAACTCATTTCTGCAGTAATAAAATTCAAGCCGTGAGAGGCAAGGGCACTCGCAAGTCAATTCAGGTACATTCGAGCATTCTCTGTTGGCAGAGCCGCAAGTGATGCAAGATTTTGACTGACATGAACTGTCAATTTTTTTGATACCTGAAAATATATAGGCAAGTTTATAATTACCTAGCATTTCTAGAGTCGTTATTAGAACCCTCATAGAGGAAAATGAATACAATGGTAATGCTAAAACGCGGTGATCAATTCCAAACTTCAAACGTCCCCCCTCCAGGTATACCCTGAGCATACCTTGGGTATTTGATTTTTTTCCGTGTCCAGGGGATTGGGTATTTGAACTTTGCCTGAGTGGAATAGATGGGGAATTTGAACCGCAAATGTCATGTTCTCAAAGTATAAATGTGATTCATTCTCAGACCACAGGAACATTCAGTAAATCCGAGTACATTGCCGACTACATTGCCACATAAAAGTGACAATTATAAAGATATTGACTGACATTTGTTTTTGGGAAGAAGCATTTCATCCGAGCTAGGGTAGGGCATGTGAATGCAATTTTGGCCCAAGGGGGCGGTAATTTGAACGAACCAATCTTCAAAAATTCGAATATTTTGGGAGTTACCTGGGAGGGGATGTTGAAGTTTCGAATTAATGGCTGATAAAATCAGCATTGTGTGAACCGAAAAATTCTCACCTAAAAACGCGTTACTTACAGCCACACTAGAAATCTGGTACTGTTTACACCGCTGTCCAGTAGTCAGCGTGTTCACGCCTTGAAATGGAATACTCAGCTCATAAAAGTTCTCTGTGTTAATTTTCTCCAAGTTTCTACATTGTTTTTTCACCAAATGTCCTTTCTGTATAAGGTCCTCTGCTATCTCTTTTTCTTTCGCGGTGATGTGGATGTACTCCAGTTTTTTCGCTGTGATGTCAGGTGTCAGGAAATCTTTGTGCATGATAAGAAATCCCGCTCCATCTAACACGAAACACTCGTAGTTGCTTTCTTTGCATTTTGGATATGTATCAGTCAGGAGTCTGAAAAGATAATAATTATATCAGTTATTTAGTCAGTAATAATGATCAGGGAGTATATCAGTAGTCTGTTAAGTGGGATATTCCGAATAGTATGTTGTATCAAGTATGAGGTATGTTTAAATCCTGGATGATTCATAGCTTTACTTGTTTGTGTTAGTTCAGGCGGTGATGGTTAGCGCGATGGTCTAATGTGATATCTCGGATAAAGTTAGTCTTAAAAAAGACTGTACGTGTGATTGCTGATATGAAGTTCGACCACAGGAGTATCAGCAGTTGGTCGACTATTGGATACTATGGATACTACAGGGTTAATCCCAATACTCTAATCACGTGATCGTTTGTATATATATACGGCGGTATATACACGATATACCGCGGTACAGTATACCGCTTGTATATCGTTTATGGTGCTTATAATTAAGACGCTTACTTTTGAAAATACGACAAAGGGAAGTCCGCACCCATAACTCCAATCACGTGATCGTTGGTACTGTGTTTATGGCTTGATTCACCGCGGTATATCGTGTGGGAAGCGGTTATCACGACACCTGCTCCAAACGCGTCTATGTAAGGAGTGGACAGAGCAACCAATCCCGTGTTACGTAGCGCGGCATGATACCTACATGTCAGAGCGAGACGATATTTATTCAAAGTCGCCAAATCTGCATATTTCATGCAATTTGCATATTAAATGTGAAATTAAATGAATAGACGTTTAACTCCAAAATTCTTAAAGTTTGTTTAAATCGTAGGAAGTGACAAATTCCTTAACAGAAAGACGAATTTCGTCGCATCTATTCTAAATTCTATATATTGATTAAATTTCCGGAGATACCTGTTACCATGGTAGTAATGGTCATATATTGTTAAATTGGACTCTGATAATTTAAACTGGACAACATGTCATCCAATTTAACCATAAGTGCATTTTGACAAAATGTCTGGATAAAACATTACCATGGTCTTTTTGTTGGGTCGTATGACTTTGCCAGCATAATTCCGGGTGTTATTCTGAAGACGCCATTTGATGTGCCAAAATATCTCCACACAAGGTACTTTGTATAAGCTGCCTTCTCCTGTAACCAAATGTCGTCGACCTCACTGGTAGCAACCACTGTGTCTCGTATGCCTGGTTTGAATCCAGGATTCACAGCGCTTGTACTTGTCATGTACGATTTGTATGCTTTCACACGAGATACCGTCTCATCCAAGCCAAGGTAAGTATATGGATCTGTGAAGGCTTCTGCACCAAACTTCACCACAGTTGTATCTATTATAGTAAAATATTTAAACGGACAAGAACATCAGTTATGTTTCACCAGTGAGATATTTCGGGTGAAATAAGTATTTAAAAGACCCCATGATGTTTGAACGCAGAAGAAACAGCCAGCTTGTGATTTGATATCTCGCCATTATTCCATGATCATTTTGTACATTACTCAGTGACATTTTAACTTAAAAGTTCAAAATCACACAATCGTCTGATGATTCTTTGTTATAACCCCTACTCTTTCGAACTAAGATACCTGATGTAGATGCAGATTACGTTTTACTGGTTAATGTCTTCTGCTGTCATGATGGTGTTAATTTCCATAAAGTTACGAAACCACTAGGTTATGTCTACTTGAAAGGAGAATGTCTACGCGAAAAAAGACATCGTTTACCTACCTTTAGATGCATATCTTGAAAACTGAATACAGGGTTCATTGGGCCTTAATAAGTCTAAACGATGATACAAGAACTTGAAACCTGTTTAAAGCCAAAAGTAAGGAATAGTTAAAATTGGGGTCGTGGCATGGATCGAACGTTTATATAGGCGACTATGACGACGAAGAATGTGAGGACGATAATGATATGATAACGATGATATTGATGATGATGATAGTGATGATGATGATGATGATGATAGTGATGATGATGATGATGATGATGATGATAGTGATGATGATGATGATGATGATGATGATGATAGTGATGATGATGATAGTGATGATGATGATAGTGATGATGATGATAGTGATGATGATAGTGATGATGATGATAGTGATGATGATGATAATGATGATGATAGTGATGATGATGATAGTGATGATGATGATAGTGATGATGATGATAGTGATGATGATGATGATGATAGTGATGATGATGATAGTGATGATGATGATGATAGTGATGATAGTGATGATGATAGTGATGATGATAGTGATGATGATGATGATGATGATAGTGATGATAGTGATGATGATAGTGATGATGATAGTGATGATGATGATGATAGTGATAGTGATGATGATAGTGATGATGATGATGATGATAGTGATGATGATGATGATGATGATGATGATAGTGATGATGATGGTGATGATGATAGTGATGTTGATGATGATAATGATGATGATAGTGATGATAATGATGATGATAGTGATGATGATAGTGATAGTGATGATGATGGTGATGATGATGATGATTATGTTGATGATAGTGATGATGATGATGATGATGATGATGATAATGATGATGATAGTGATTATGTTGATGATAATGATGATGATAGTGATGTTGATGATGATGATGATAGTGACGATAGTGATGATGATAGTTATGATAGTGATGATGATGATGATGATAGTGATGATAATGATGACGATGATGATGATGATGATGATGATAGTGATGATGATGACGATGACGACGCTGATGATCATAACGATGAAATTTCAAAGCGGTCAAAAAACGTTGTAAGAAAATCGTATTCAAAAGTCTAGTTGAATAAATAGAGGTTACTTCACGGTTGGTGAGCGCGTACGATTTTTATTCACGAGTTGGGAAGAATCACAAACGAACGAGCGAGGCTTTGCGAGCGAGTGAGTTTGTAATTCTTTCCAACGAGTGAATAAAACTCGTACAAGCGAACGAACCGTGAAGTAATTTGTTTATTATATGCATACTGAGATTTACACAACAGAAAAACAAGACGAAACGATTAAATTATCAACACTTCAGTGGAAGGGTTCTTGGTTTATTGTCAGACTCAACTTTCAAGTGGAAAAATTCACCGAATTCACACATCTAACAAAAATAACCACGACAATAATTTTTTCCAGAACTATAACAAGACTATACATAATAAGACACTTTACGACAAAAACAAACCAGTTTGCGTACCTGTTTTTTGAAGTTTTTTGCCGCTTTGATAACAACAACAAATGGCGAGAGTTCAAACTGGCTTGCACGTTTGGCGATTTAATTGCTTTTTTTAGCTTCTTTTAGCCTTATTCTTTCTCCTGTTAAACGTATATTTTCCCTTTCAGCAAAATCTGTTAAAGTTCTTTTCTTTAGGTCCGCAGAAATCCGCATTTTTCATTGAAGTTATGGAACTTTAAACCCTTTTGTCGCCATGAATGAATTTCTTCGAGGCCTTCAAGGAGGGCGAAGGCACACTGAATGGCGGGAATTCCCGCGTACGATTTTTGTCACTAGTGAAAAATGTCGTATCGCGATTCTGATTGGTCATACGATATTCTTCACTAGTGGGGAAAATCGTATGACCAATAGGATGGCTTGTCATACGTGAAGGGACGATTTTTATCTCACAGTTTTCTGGTGTGTAAATCTCAGTATGTATATAATAATTAAGGTAAACAGATAAGCGAACCAAATGGATTAAAGAAGTATCGTAACAGTTTAGGTACGTACGGCATTTTAGTTATGTCATATTAATCCGTTTCCCAACTTCATTGTTAACGATATGTTTTATGGTTATGGTCTTATGGTTTATGATCAGTACCCGTCACCTTTTTACTCTGCAAATTCAAAACATGACAGCTCAAACGGTTACTTTTAAGAGTGTTTTATTTTTTATCAATACGATTATTTACTATATACCTGAAGGAATGGTCTGACTAGATAGTATTTCATCCTTATCACCATCTGCCACCACAATTCCCACGGTGAAATTGGTTTTAGCAACTGGTCTCCAGTAATAGGTCGACGGCAAATCTAAAACTGAAACTCCTTCCTTGACTTGGCCACCACGAGCAAGATATCGCTTTGATGAGAATGACGCGTTTCCGGATCCACCACTGAGACAGTAACAAAAGCTAATAAACAAACAGCTTAACCCTTTAAACTCCCAAAAGAGCCCAAAATCAAAATTCAAGAAACATCCCAAATTTCATTTTGTAAAAATTAATGTCTTCATAATTGACTCTGGGAGTGATAGGGTTAAAAAATAAGACAATATGAACAGTAAACTGGATAGATGGGCTTTATTGAAAAGCTCTAAAAATGAAGTTAGTGGTATATTTTTCTGAACCAAACTTTCGAAAGTACTTACTAATTGATGCACGAATTTCCGCAAGGTACTTACATTTTGATAGATTGAAAAACCATGTTAAAGCCTGGTTCGGATTCCAAGGCAGTAATGTCCATAAAAATTGGGTCCACGAAGGCATTAGAAGGCGCTGGTAGAAGAGGGTGCATCATGGTCCTCCCGGAGCTGTCCGCCATCCATACATAACTTAGTTGGCCTTTCTGAAAGTACGTGACTTCGGAAAGAAGATCAGCCATGCTGATATCTGTACCAACAACACCGATAAATTTACCTTGGTGATAACATGGTAGTGTTATGGATGTTAAAAGTCCTGATGAAATAAAATGGAATCGGTGAGATATCATACATATAGCATCTGTGTAATTGTGGGTTGGAAAAAGGCATTGTGGGAAGACATCTTAGCATCCTAAACACACAATCACGGAACAGGCTGTCCGAGGTCGTGGTTTCATCTTACCACCAAAGTCGGTGCACATATATAGACTTGTAGAGGTGGATTGCAGAACGGCCTATAATTTGGGAGCCGAAACATTTTGAATATCCCCTCACAAGGATGGGACTCTAAGCATTTGAAGCCCTTTAAATCTTCTAGGACCGCGCCCTTTCCCTTTTCCAGGCAGTCACTGATGTAATATACGGCTAATACGAGTGGTAACCGTTTCTTACCTGTGCCAAAAGCGTCAATGTAAGGGATGGATATGATTGGCTCATTGCGAACGGTATTGGATGAGAAAAAGTCGTAATAAGTAGCCATGTCACTTCGCAATTTCTCTGCGTTCGCTACATAGGTAAATTTTCCAACCTTGAAGCAAAACAAAACGTTTAAAACGGCGAGTTAGTTTACAACCAGAGAAAACATATTGCAGCGTCTCTGAAGTTGGTCAAGTCTTTGAAAATTAAACTTAATATTACAGTTTCTCCTTTGAAATATTTGGATGCTAAAGTTCAAGTAAAATAAGTAAGTTAACATTCAAATTGATTTGCTGGTATTAGAAAGGACGACCGCGATTGTTTCGATGTTTATTTTAAACGACATATACAGTTATGACATGCAAAAGCAAAACAGTGATTCCTAACATCAAGCTGTTGACCCTTTAATTCCCAATATCAACCTACAAATTCTCCTTTCTTGTCCTCATACGTTTCTTATTAAGGATTAAAACTGACAAAGAGAAATTTGGTGATGGTCACTATTGGGGCTTAAAGGTAAAGGCCAGACCCTGAAACTTTCACTGTGGACCGGTCTCTATGCTGTCTATGTGATTGTGTTTTGAAAACTGAAATACACATTCCGTTTGGACGCGGTTCTGTCGTCTTCCATTAATGCTTGGTTAGAAGTTCAATTATTTGTCTGAAATTATTAGAACCTCAGCCGACCAAATGGTCAAATGAAATCTGTTTATTAGGTTCTTACAGTGACATCAGCTGCCCTTGTCACACCGAGACCTTGTTGATCAGCAATGTACTGTAGTATTGGTAAGTTCTTCAGCATTCCATACGTCAAAATCGCAACCGAATTATTCAGCTCCGCATTTTTTCTTTTGATGGTTTGCAAGGTTGCTGTCTTATCATCAGTTGGCTCACCATCCGTCAGAAAAATGATGACCTTTTTTCTGGAAGAATCAATTCCAGCAGATGAGCCTTTGAACAGGTCAAACGCGCGATTAAATGCGTTGGAATAATGTGTACCTCCTGTAAAAAAAACATACAGATAGGAGTTTGTTTGCTAGGAAGACTCAACAGACTTATTGACCAGTATCAATCCGTTACAGTATTGAAAAGACAACATTCCGCTAGAATAACATCCAAGTCAACAACGACCTGCACTTTATGAAACAGTGGCTTCATAGCTCAGTTGGTAGAGCATCGCACCGGTATCGCGAGGTCACGGGTTCGAACCCCGTTGAAGTCCTGAATTTTTTTCAGGCTTCTTTTCGCAATTGCTTAAATTGCGTTCACAACTGCGAGGATCATTCTTCATTTGACTTTATGAAACAGTTATTTACTACTTTAATAAAAAGTGATATTCGATAAAACAAACGGAAATAGCGAAAATCCTGAATTAATTATGACCACTAAAAACTTTTAGCAATTTGAGCAGTATAGTCGATTCCTGTGCCCTTATGGAAACCTTCATAATGTTCAAACCTTCGATTGGTCCCGAAGATATCAAAATCATCCCTACCCCTCTTCACTTTTTCCAATTCATGACTAGAACATTAGGGTTATTCTAAACATCGCCTCCCCCAACCCTAAGAAATACCACTCTTACTTTCAGCAGTAATAGCGTCTACGTAGCTTTCCAAGTATTTGATGTTGATTGGCGTGGCAGTGGCTAAACGTTTACTGTGGCAGCCTTTTCCATCGTTGTCGTATTCAACAGGTGTGGAAGCCTTGTCATTGAATTTCACTACTCCAATCTACAGGAAAGATAAAACGTTTGACTTCATTTTGTCTTATTTTTAGCAGTCTATACGGCGGTGACACCTCCCCCCACCCCTCCCCCCCCCCCACTTTCCCACCTCCGCCACCTCTCTCTCCAATCCTCGGTATTCCTGATAATTCGTTGAAGGGATCATACTTACCCTGTCTCTTGGGTTCATTGTCCTCAGAACAGTTTTTGCAGCCTCCTTAGCGACTATGAGGCGTGATCCTCTCATGGAGCCACTGTGATCAATAACTAGTACAACGTCTTTAGGTTCTGGCGTGGCTGTTTCCACATAAAAAGGTCTGAACCGAGGATCATAAGATCCACAGCTTGTTTTGTCTTCAAACGCTGGAAAGTTCGCAAGCACACCCTTCTCGGAAGCAAAGTACTGCCACTTTATCACAGGATAATCCTGCGAAATGGTCTTCATTTCCTCCACAACTGAATCCGCGACATGGGTAAGGGGAGTTTCAGCATTTTCTGATATTTTCACACATATGCCTGAAAGATCGACTTTTGAGCGAAATCTTGAATCGTATTCTAGTCCACTAGAAAATTGTACATTACAGCATTCCGTTGGGGTTTGTCCAGGAGGTGTGGTCCAAGAATTTTCCACGGCTACTTTGAGTCTTTGTGTAACCTTGAATCTTTCCTTGAACTTTTCGGATATGCCAATTGCCAATGTCTGAATCACTGCATTACCATCCACCGAGTTTTCGATAAACTGCAACTTGTCAAACGCCTCCTAAAATGGAGCACAACATAGTATTTATGTTATTAGGACCTATTGGCGCTTCAAATACCTGAGTGGCAACATTTGTATTTCAATGTCCAATTTTTTTTAGCCCACTTAGTCAGTAACCAAAGTGAAAGATCACAAATGCGAACAGCAAAATAAAGAGCTACGTACAGTTGCCGGTATGAGTTACAGCTTTCAATTTTGTACTGCGTTATATACAGGCGGGTGCTTGTAAGAAATTTTCCCCGGTTGGGAGGACTCCTATGTAAAAATGACGGGGGTGCTCGTCGTACCTTTTAGGGGTCAAAAATGGGAGGGTCTCAATGGTGTTAACCGTTAGCCGTAAAACGGCCCAAAATTTAACCGTTAGGCGTAAAATTTGGAAAAAATTAATCGTTAGGCGTAAAAAGTCGGAAAAAAGTTAACCGTAACATTTTTATAGCCATGGTTTGAAAGTGTCGAAATCTCTTGTTAAGACATACTGTTGTGATGCTATACATGTGTCTTGTCTCCACGACGGCTGCGTAGATTCGCTACCCTCGGCAAATATAAAGTGTCTGCTTTTCGCAGGATGAGTTGACAGCTTACTGTTTAATACACTATTTTTAGATGTTATTCAGTTTCTTCCTCCACGCCTGCTGCAACTGCTAATCCGTTGTGAAAAGAATTATAAGTCTGTATCGAGCTGCGGAGAAGAAGCCAATCGAAAGGTATAAAGCGCGAATGCAAGTGAAAGATAAGCACCATTCCATTGGTGCCTTCAAAAAAATTTAATCAACTTTTTAAGTAAAAAGTAAAAAGTAAAAAGTAAAAAGTAAAAAGTAAAAAGTAAAAAGTAAAAAGCAAAAAGCAAAAAGCAAAAAGCAAAAAGCAAAAAGTAAAAAGCAAAAAGCAAAAGCAAAAAGCAAAAAGCAAAAAGTAAAAAGCAAAAAGCAAAAAGCAAAAAGCAAAAAGCAAAAAGCAAAAAGCAAAAAGCAAAAAGCAAAAAGCAAAAAGCAAAAAGCAAAAAGCAAAAAGCAAAAAGCAAAAAGCAAAAAGTAAAAAGCAAAAAGTAAAAAGCAAAAAGCAAAAAGCAAAAAGCAAAAAGCAAAAAGCAAAAAGCAAAAAGCAAAAAGCAAAAAGCAAAAAGCAAAAAGCAAAAAGCAAAAAGCAAAAAGCAAAAAGCAAAAAAGCAAAAAGTAAAAAGTAAAAAGCAAAAAGCAAAAAGCAAAAAGCAAAAAGTAAAAAGCAAAAAGCAAAAAGCAAAAAGTAAAAAGTAAAAAGCAAAAAGTAAAAAGCAAAAAGCAAAAAGCAAAAAGCAAAAAGCAAAAAGCAAAAAGCAAAAAGCAAAAAGCAAAAAGCAAAAAGCAAAAAGCAAAAAGCAAAAAGTAAAAAGCAAAAAGCAAAAAGTAAAAAGCAAAAAGCAAAAAGCAAAAAGTAAAAAGTAAAAAGCAAAAAGCAAAAAGCAAAAAGCAAAAAGTAAAAAGCAAAAAGCAAAAAGCAAAAAGTAAAAAGCAAAAAGCAAAAAGTAAAAGGCAAAAAGTAAAGTAAAAAGTAAAAAGCGTTCCCTGCCTCCACTGCCCCCCCCCCTTCCACCCCCATGACACGCTCGAGCGATAACCGCAAGTCACGCTCGCGTCCGCTGCTGATCGATTTCAACCAGGTTGAGGAATACGAGAGCGATTCGGATGACAGTGATAGCGATATGGATGCGATATTTAAGCGCAAAAAGGAAGTTGATGCAATTTACGCTCGTTTAAGACTGAGACATTTATTAGGCACATAACCATCATACAAGTTAATATAACTATGATGTTGTTTACTTGAAACACAAAAAGTATAGTGTACAACTTTCTGTTGTTTAATAGATAGATAGATAGATAGATAATCTTTATTTAAACACGGTAAAAATTCGTCAGCTAAAAATCATTATAATACTTAACACAAAGCAATAAACTAATATTAAAAAATATCTATATATGAAGAATTTAATTAAATAATAAAAAGCTGCTTTCCACGAATGCCGTGCCTTATAGTTCCTCTTTGAGAAGTCGTTTAAATTGCCCAACGGACTCAGCTTTCCTTACATTATGAGAAAGGCTGTTCCAGAGCATGGCGCCACTATAACTGAAACTATTTTTATAATAGTTTGTGCGCGGCAATGGAACATAAAGTTTATCCTCAGAGTCCCTTAGGTTGTAACTAATTTCTCGCTTCTCAAATTTAGAACTTAGATAGTTTGGAGCCAACCCGTGTAGAGACCTATAAACCATCGTAGCTCTTTGAATTTGTTGCTGGCAGGCATGATTTTTCCATCCTAGGAGTTCTAATAGATTACCAGCATCTACGTCATAGTTTGAATAGGTCAAAACACGAGCTGCTCTGTTTTGTAGCTTTTGTAGTTTATTCTGCAGAGTTATCCCACAGTTTCCCCAAACAATGTTGCAGTAGTCGAAGTGTGGCTGTATCAATGCTTGATAAATTAAGTATAAGGTCGCTTGAGGAACGAGGTGCCTAATTCGTTTCATGGCCCCAATACCAGAAGCGACTTTCTTTGTGACTTTCTCGATGTGGTCACTCCAGCCAAGTTTGTCATCAATGGTCACCCCAAGTGATTTTGTGGTAGTGACCCGGTTTACTTGAAGATCTTTAATTGCAAGTGCTGGGGAATCCGTGAGAGTACTTAGCCTCTGTCTAGATCCGATAAGCATAAATTCAGTTTTAGTCATATTTAGAGTGAGTTTGTTTGCTTTCAGCCAATTGTAAACGTTTTCTAAATCTTGGTTTAGATATAATTGAATGTCGTCTGCATTATTACTTGCGTAAGTAAGGTGGGTATCGTCAGCATACATCCTCGGCTCGCAGTTTAAGAGACAATTTGGAAGATCGTTAATATATAACAGAAATAGTAGTGGTCCTAGGATCGTCCCCTGGGGAACACCACAACTTAAAAGACAACTTTTTGAGAGCGATCCGTTAATAGAGCACATTTGGGTACGATTCTCTAAATATGACTTAAACCATCGATGTGCATTACCATATATGCCATAATTGCTTAATTTTGATAAAAGTAGCCCGTGGTCAACTGTGTCAAAAGCCTTTTTTAGATCTAAGAAAACAACGGCATTGACTTTACCACGATCGATATTATACGCCCAAGCGTCAGTGGCTTCAAGGAGAGCCGTGACAGTTGAGCGAATAGTACGAAAACCTGATTGATATTTACAGATGATTTCGTTTTCATCTAGATAGGCATATAATTGATCATAGACGATTCTTTCAAAGACTTTGGCAACAACTGAGATAACCGAAATTGGACGATAATTGTTTAGATCGTCCCGATCGCCCTGTTTAAAAAGTGGGGTAACCTTTGCGCATTTCCAATCATCTGGAAATATACCTTGACTTATTGATTGGTTAAAAATATCACGGATAGGTATACAAATGAGATCAGCACATTCACGAATGAGCCTAGCAGATATCTTGTCAAGGCCAGCTGCCTTTGACTTATTTAGTTGATTTAAAAGTGAAAGAACTTTTTCGATACTAGTTGGACGTAGCTGGAACCGTTTATCTGTGCCTGTAAGATATCTCTGAAAGCCATCACTATCTGAGGAATCAATATTGCTGGCAAGGGTTGGACCGATAGTAGCAAAATGATTATTAAAATGGTCAGACAGCACAGTTGGATTTGTTATTGATACTCCATTTACTTTCAGGGATGTTACCGATTTTTTCCCAGATTTCCGCGACGTAAGTTCGTTAATAGTCTGCCAGGTCTTAATACAGTATTTCAAAGAATATATTGCTATATCATGTCTATCATATATATATATATATATATATATATATATATATATATATATATATATATATATACCTTATATTTCTATAAGTATTAGTAATATTAGATATGTAGTGTAATATAGTAGTATTGGTATATTCAATATCACAATTTTATCATAATAACTAGTTTTTCATTCATCCCGGAACATGGTCCTAAGACCTTAAATGTGTTATAAAACGATGTAAATTAATTTTTAACTTTTTAAAACAATGGAAAATTAATGTTTACCTTTTAAAACAATGGAAATTAATTTTTAATCTTTCTGTTAACCGTAACGAAAAAAAATTAACCGTTAGCCGTAAAAAAGCCAAATTTTTAACCGTTTACCGTAAAAGCAACCACCCCATTGAGACCCTCAAATTGTAGATTGGTACCGCTTAGGGTACTAAAATCTAAAATGACCACCGTTAGAATTATCGCGGTACCTTTTAGGGTATTGAGTCGAAAAGACATTACAGAATATCACGCCCATCAAACGAGATTCTGATACCTTTTGGTGTATTTTTCGAAAATTTCCGACGAGCACCCCCGTCATTTTTATATAAGGGTTCCCCCCCCCCTCCCCGGGGGAAAATTATCCTGAGACTTAAGAAAAACTACGGTGGACAAAGTGAGTGGAGTATATACTATATTCGCGTAGTCTTTCCATTTCAAGACTTTTTCGAGCTCACTAGGTGTAATCGAACTAGAGCTGATCATGACTAGAAACTTTATGTAAAAGCAGCTATTCGCAAGTGCCATACTGTACTTGTACACCGCTAGTTCAATAACCTTCGAAATACACTCAAGATGTACATGTACACTACCAAATAATTGTAAATAGTTTTAATTGCAAATAGTTTTTTTTAATGTTTGTAATTGTATTTGATTTTAGAAATTTTATTTGGGGAAGTTATTTTATATAGGGTTAACCTCATGATTTCTCCTTTCAGGAAGTGTTTTTATTAATTAGTTGATTTCCTGAATGTTATGTTATGTTATGTTATGTTATGTTATGTTATGTTATGTTATGTTATGTTATGTTATGTTATGTTATGTTATGTTAAACTCGTAATCGTTTATGGATAACAGTGGAGTAACCGAAGTGAACGCTCTTAAAAGCGAAATGAACAATGGAAAAAGCTGGAGTTCTGCGTATGAGTACATAAGATCTATGAATTTCGTACTGCTCTATATACAGGATGTTTGTAAGAACTGAAGTATAAGGGGCACGCTATTGTATGTATCCGGCCAACTGAATATATCCAGATCTATTGCTAAGTGTTACCTGTAAAGCGTTTGTCCCAAGACCATCTACTGCTAGCGTAGAAAGCGTTTGACCGAATTTCTTTGGATCAAGTATATCTTCTGCCAAGCAAGGCCGAATAAACAGTGTCGAAAAAAACATAAAAATCATAAGCACTCTGCTCCGGGTAATAAATGAAAAATCCATCGCATTGAGACGAGGTAACGTCGTAACAATTCTTTTCGCGTCTTTTCGTTTGTTATTGTTCACCACATTGCGTTGTTCCCGATGGCACAGTATAAGTAATGAAAGTAATTTTACGAAATAAATTTGTCGTGTGACGTTATTTGTGTCTGTCTTCCTGTTAAGTGACAAGCAGCACTTGATTTGATGCCCTCCGGCTCCAGGGCCGATATTGACTTTGGACTTCCTTGTATCACTTGGTATGCATATGCTCACTGATGATAGTAAGCATTTGCGTTACCTAATTCACTTTTGAAGCTAATGTAGTAAAGTAGGGAATGAAATACCACTTTCAGAATAAAAAATAGTTAGTATCGCCGCTTTATTCAATACGCTCAAGCGTTTTAAATGTTTAATAAATTTATTTATAATATAAATGCAACCAAAACGCTTAGTCATAGTAACACCACTGGAATTTTAATTAGTCTTGGTTTTCACATGACGTCAAAAAAATTAAAAAATCTAAAGTATACATTCTACAGAGCTGTTTCTAACATGGTATGTGGACTGATACCAGCGTTATAATCTTTCACAAAAAGTGTCAGGTTTTAACGATGTTTTGCTTCCGATTTATTAAGGTTTTAAATGTGTCACGCAATTCGTCACGCTATTACAGATAGTAAGCCGTGAAAATAAACAAAATTGAACCAGTTGAAAGTTATTTTTGCATAAGATTATAGATTTAATGGCACTTATAGTGAATTCAATATTTTGTGATGAGATTTTTGGTGTAATTAAAAATGATTAATACTCGTTCGCCTATAACTCTTGAACGAAATGCCCTTCGCGCTTCAAAATTTGGCCCAAATGTGTAGTTTTAAACTCTCTACAATTCCATAAACATTTTGGAATCGAAAACTTTTGTTTAATTTTTCTGAGTTTTGATACGACTTAAGTGAAAACACACTATACTCATAACTTATATTATATTGGACCTCCACGTTATGGTAGTTGTTTCATGCAAATACATTTTTTTATGAAAAAAGGTCTATTAAAGTTTTGGTCTGAGGTTTTAAAAAAAAGCTTAAATTCGGGCTTTCGCAGTTGCAGGATAATTTGCTCCCGGCAAGTTGTTTTACAAGATATTTTTTTTCCCGGCAAGTTCGTTCTGAGAGGATATTTTTTCAAAATCACCTAACCGCGCCTCCCCCCATCTCAAAAGTGAAACGGTTAGTCCCTAAGCCAACAGAAAGCAACGGGAAGTCCATGACTGTCTTCTCGGACATCATCGTTTCTAGCCACAGAGTCAACAACATGCAGAAGAGCTTGCCTATTTATGCACAGGCAGACCAAACTCACGTGTCGAGCAGTCGATAAGTGTTGCGTTAGACTACTGATTGACCGTTGAGAAACCGAATTATATATAAGGCTTTGTATGGGAATTGTAATTATCACTGGGTCGATTTTGCCGTATTTCGGCTTAAAATTCAGTAAATGCACAAAATAAACTTACTTTTGCCATGAACAGGATCACAAAAATCGCCTAAAACATCACAACAAGACACAAGCTGGACAAGCAAAGGGACACGGAAAATGGCAAAAGTAAGCCAAGGCGTCAACACACCAGTGACACACTGACTTCTGTACAGCGATGTAGACAGTACCAGATTTCTGGCTAGACGTAATACGTTTTTAGGTGAGAATTTTTCGGTCACACATTGCTGATTTTATCACCCATTACACCTTTATACCATTAGCAATTTTGACCTTGATTCCGTATTCTTTTTCTTCTATGAGAGTTTCAATAACGACTCAAGAAATTATAACATTACACCATTATGCGCCGATCAATTCAAAACTTCAACAACTCCCCGGCAACCCCCCGGGTATTCCAACTTTTAAAGATTGGCTCGTTCAAATTCCCAACCCCTTGGGCCAAAATTGCGGCCCTTGGGCCAAAAATGCCCTACCCTAGTACCGGGTGAAATGCTCCTTTCCAAAAACAGTTGTTAAAATGTTGGGAATAAATAAGGACCGAGTGTTGCATTCATTCTGATGTATGGCTTTATAAATGTCTCCTTTACTTGACAATGTAGTCGCATTTACTGAATGTGGCCTGGTTATGAATAGCATTTGTACTTTGAAAACTTGACACTTGCGGTTCAAATTCCCCATCTATCCCACTCATGCAAAGTTCAAATACCCAATCCCCTGGTCACGGAAAAAAGTCAAATGCCCAGAAGCCCGTCCTTTCTAGGGGGTCCGGGCGCATGCGCTCCCCGAACATTTTTGAAAATGAAACACCGGAATCTGTATTTTCCAGCATTTTGGGCTTTAAATTTCAAGTTTTTGATAGACGAAACAATTGCTTGCGTCCCTGCATGATTGCCCCCAACAAACAAATTGGCAAACTCCACCATGTCCAAACCATCTGCCAATTTCTCGTGGACATGCAGAAGCATGAGGTGATTGAGCCTGGCCTCTTCCGTGGTTGAACGCAGGCAGGTCTTGACACGCTTTAAGGTGGAGAAGGAGCGCTCGCTGATGGCGTTGGTTGCTGGCATGACAAGCAAAAGCAGGAGTTTGCGATTATTTCCGAGTGACTGAAATCAGTTTTATTTTTAACATTTTATATTTGTTACGGCCTGCATTACGCCAGGCAAACTTATCGATGACATCAATGACATCAATGACCTTGGCAAAATGGTAAAATTGTGTTGTTGCAGCCACACGATGTTGTAGGTGAGTAATCAATTTGGCGCCATCTTGGTTGGGGGGCAAACAAAGCTACAATTACAGTAAATGTATGGGATTTTTCCCGACTTTGAACCTCCGTAACTCCACTCCACATCGACGGACTTCCAAACTTAAAAGGTATTTTTGTGCATCTTATATATCTATGTTATTAAACTGATCGAAAATTAGATCATTACAAGACTTACAACGTTTGTAAAAACTGAATTAGAAATCTTCTCATGTCACTTGTAATTTCGCGGCAAATTTGCAGTTTTAATTACAAGTGTTTGCGTGAAGTTTTAAAATTTGTTTGCGGCTGTAATAATTTGGTTTTGTTCACTATAATTAAAGAAAAGAAACTCATGAAAAATACCCTTTAAATGATGTATCCTTAGTCAAGATCCGAAAAATTTGAATGGAGTTACAGAGGCTCGAAGTCCGCCAAAATCCCATACATTTACTGTAATTGTAGCCATGTTTGCCCCCCAACTAAGATGGCGCCAAAAACCGTGGAAGGGTCTATTGGATTATTATAAGGTTCATTATAAGGTTTTGGAGTCATTATAAGGTTTTGGATCATTATAAGGTTTTGGATCATTATAAGGTTTTGGATCATTATAAGGTTTTGTGTTCCTGTTATGCGAGTACAAGACCGGTGCAATGCTTATACCATTTAATCTCTCAAGCCAAACGGAAAGCGTGACAAAATTTTACGATTTGAAAAAAGTTGTCGATATTTATCGCTATAAGTTTTTTTTTGTTCCTGTTATGTGAGTACAATACCGGTGCAATGCTTTTACCATTACTAATCTCTCAAGCCAAACGGAAAACGTAACAGTAATTTTACGATTTCAAAGTTACGTGAGTGAGAAATGACATGGCATTATGTGAGAAATGACATGGACATGGAGCGAGAGCGAGAGCGAGAGCGAGAGAAAACAAGACTAGCAACAGTCTTTACTTTTTATATTGTGGGGTTTTTGAACGACACGAAGACAAAGCCAAACACACTCACAGACGCTTACTTAGGACGACATGGTTTTCAAAAATCCAGCTAGAGCTAACTGACAAGTTGATAAACAAATGTAAAGTAAGTAAATAATGACGACGTAGTGCTGGGCGTTCGTAATGGAGAGGTCTATTGTATATTAGATTGTAGTCGCCTTCCTGTAGTGTAGAAGGCGTCTGACTGAATTTCTTTGGATTAAGTGATCCGCTGTCAAGCATGGCTGTATGACCAGTATCGAAAAAAGCATAAAAACCACGAGTGTTCTGATCGCGGTTAAACGCGAAAAATCCATTGCGTTAATGCGAGATGAAGGTGCGAGGTAGCTAGCCGTAATAATTCTTTTTTCCCAGTGTTTCGTTCCTTATTAGGTCAAAATCAACTCTTTAATTTTATGTAGTATACGTTTTTTTTTTCAGTTGTTCGCATTACGTCATGATGATAGCCTGCACAACAGGCGTTATTGGGGGCGCTCAAGCGGGTTTTGGGGCGCGAGCGGGTAGCGCGAGACGCTCGTCTCTCGCGCTACACGCTTGCGCCCTAAAACCCGCTTGAGCGCCCAATAATAACGCCTGTTATGCAGACTATCATTATGACTACGTAAAGTAATGACGCTTTATCTTCCTGTTTAATTCCTGAGAAGAGACATGTATGCTTTCGACATCTTATTTTATCTTCCTGTTAATGTCATAGCAAAAATATGTGCCACGAGAAATTTCAGGAAAAAAAAACATTCAGTGAGCTTAAGACGTAACATTGAATATTTATCGATATCTTTAATCAATTGTGTGTTTTAAGGTTTAAAGTACAGAGTAACCCAAGGGTTTAAATATATGCATACAGCTGGAAAAAATCAATCAAATCTATAGCTTAACATAGTAAATGATAAACAGTGCTCTGATCTGGGTTAAACGCATCGTGTCGCTTGCCATTGCCTAGCTATTGCCCCCGGGCGGAGGGGGGGGGGGGGGTTCTCCCATATATGAGCTATGTAGGTATGTGCCGCTGTGAAGGGTATGGTTTTCAGGCAGTTTAGTCTGGGATAGGGTATAGTTATCAGAGATTTTTGGTCTAGAATAGGGTATCATTTTCCGCGAAACTGATCAGTTACGTGAAGAAATTAAGTCTAGACAAGGTTTACTGGCAAATGGCAATTGAAAATCGGTACGGCGGGCAGTACGGCATTTTTACTGACCCCTGTTAACTAATAACTGTGATAGTGAACGAGTTTCTGGAAAATAGCGAGTCTGGAATAGGTCTAGGATAGGGTAGGGTTTTTTGGTGTTTTGTCTAGAATAGGGTTACAAAATGCAGCTAAACTGAATGGTCTAGTATAGGCTAAGGGTCTTAAAGTCCCAGCGGCACATCCCCACCCAAACATTTACAGAGTACCCCCCCCCTCTCCCCCCGGGGCTATTGCCCAGCTCAGGATATCAACCGTTTTGTACGTTATGGAATTTAACAAACAAGCAGAGAGTGGAGCGAAATATTGCCCCAAACGAGTTGAATACTGACTGAATACATTTTTTATTGAAATAAAAAATACAAAATGACCGAAGCTTTTAAATTTGTTTAAATTACTTATTGTAAATACATCATTTTTTATTAATTATTGATAAGAAAGTTGCATGACTTCGAATTATAATTATCCCTCGGACGTACAACAAATGTACACCTCAACGTGGTACAAGGGGGAGAGGGTTGTTGATAGCCTATCAGTCCATCTACAAGATAAGGTGGTCACGTGCCTATAATGACGTCATATGGCATGAAATGACAGTTTGGAACCGCCATCTTGGATTTTGGAATGTCCAAAAAATCACCTCTACTGATTTAAAATTAATGCAAGTCAATAAAGTGATGATAAAACAGACCACAAAAAAAAGAATGCCAAAAATTGAACAATAATAGTTCAACATTTCGGTCGACATGTCTTTCAAAACCTGGTTCGCATGGAAACATCACATGTCGTAGGAAAATATTTTTGCTTCGAAATGTGTCCGAAGACACGATGGACAGCTCCTGAAAGCCTTTAAGCGTGATAAAATGAATGCAGCTAAAGAAACTTACCAACATGTACCGAGGGGGGGGGGAGATTCCCCCTTTGTACGGCCGAGGGTTAGATGATCGCAATCTTCTGATGATCACCGTTTTGTTGCTGCAGCTTTCAGTGCTGGGCGCAGCGTTTCATTTATAATTTTACCGTCCTGAATAAATGATACAACAAAAAAACTGCTATAAATCGGCCAAGATTATCTTGGCTTAACGCCCTTAATGTTATAATGATTGTTTTTTGTAACACAATCACGCATCTTAAATTATTCACTAAACTTTTAAGAGGATTTGTAGCAAACGATTTATACAAAAGCCACTCAGCTCCACTCGCGCCATTTGATGCTGTTGTACGAAACCAAGGAAAGGTTTCGTGTGGCTCAGTGATCTCCTGATGTACGTCACGAGGACACATACCGTAAACCTCCGAAAATAAGCCCTGGGCTTATATTTGCCCAACGTCCCTTTTTATCGAGCTTATTTTTGGGTGGGCTTTATTTTTGGTTGAAAATATTCGTTAAAAAAATTAATGGGGCTAATCTAATTTTCGGGTGGCATTTTGTGTCTTAAAATTTTGCGAGCCATTTGCGGTCATTGAATTTTCTGAAGATGTAATCAATAACAAATTTTATGAAATCTTTCAACATGGTTACAAACTGACAAAGTCTTTAATCGGTTTCATCTGAGTGATCATCTTCAGTTGCTTCATCTGAGTCGTCGTCGCTTTCATCAGTGGAACTGTCTAAGTGGAATTCTGGTTCAGCTTCTGGCATAGTGTAATCATTGATCCCTTCTATGTTAACTTGATCATTCTCAGGTCAATCCTTAGAACACCCCCATGGGCTTGCATGTATTAAGGGGCTTATTATTCGAAGGAATTTTTTGTTCTAAATTGGGGTGGCTTGTTTTCGGGGAGGGGGGGGGGCTTATTTTCGGAGGTTTACGGTATGTTACTGTTTATTATGCTGTATAAGTTGTCTAGCTTTTGAGTCTGTGAATGAAATCCTTAAGTGTGACCACACAAATGAAAGCTTTTCAGCAGTACTTTCCTGTGGTACTGTTTATTATGCTGTACAAGGTGGTTTTAACTTTTGGATGAAATCCTAAAGTGTGACCATTCAAATCCAAGCTATTATGCAGTACTATTCAAGGTGTGTGGCAGTCCTGTGAGTGAACGACTGTTACACAGTTGTATGACTATCTAAAGCTCCCTTTATAATGAGGATTATAAGGCGGCGCACTAGGTTGAGCCTGGTCATAACTTGGCGGTGCGGCAGCCAAACTATAACTTGGCGGTGGCATACTTGTTGGCTGCATAGAGATACCAGGCTCGGGACCGTAAGGTACCGTATAGGGTTGAGGAGGCGGGTTATAAACCATGGAACTCGGCGCGGGAGCAGGCACTGATTGTACAGGCAGGTTCCTCTTTGGTGTTCTTTCCTTGTTGTGACATTTTACCGCGATAACGGCAATCACAACAATAGCAGCTATTACACCAATAACAATACCCGCGATTTGCCCGCCTAACAGGCCGCCCTTGCCACTGTCATAGCCGCCATCACCATCGTTATTGATTGGAATATTTCCGCTTCCGGGAGCTCTTGTACCTGGAAATTAAAACACCAACAACAACACTTAAACATCAGCTCATGCAATGCTGTGTTATTATTATTATTAATCGTATATATTATTTTAATTAAAATACATTTTTAGCCAAAGCATAGTCACGTTACTAAATAAATGATGTCATCATGCTAAGTCTGATATGAAACGTATTTTATGGCGGGTGTGAATACCATATGATGTGGCTTCCTCGTTAATTAAAAACTGTCAGAGTTATTTGGAATTTAAGAATTTTCAGTTGCAAAGGATTCTAACAGTATAACTGTATATTATTATTATTATTATTATTATTCATTACCTTCTTAATTCTTATTATTATATTTCTTGCTTTAATTATTAAATTTTCTGACCGTCAATAATTTTTCAATAAGATTTACTCCGCTGCGCATGCAGTACGTTTTGTAATATATCTATTTTGCGGTAAAAGGTGGTTCCAGCTAATTGGGGCTCAGAAATCGGTTCGTCTCAGACGAGAAATCGGTTCGTCTCAGACGAGAAATCGGTTCGTCTCAGAGAAGGCTCGTCTCAGAAATCCTTAGAGATGGCCATTCAAATAATGACTTGAAGCAGTACTTTCCTTTGGCCCTGTGTAATTTCTGTTTAATATTGAATATTTAAATTCCAAAATTATTCATCTAACTTAGTTCAGTTTTCTTGTTGGGGTAAATATTTTTTGCAAAATACAAACTTGGTCTGGAAAAGAAAAAAGAAGGAAGTTTCTAAACTAGAAATACTGACGAAAAAGTTGTTTTTAAAAAACCGTTACACTTACAGACCGTTTTCCAAAGAGTTTCGTCTTACCTTCCCTTCCTCCATAACATGAATTAATATCTGCGCAGTAATTTTTGTCAAGAGGAGCATCGTGTTTATCTCGTACACACCAGTAACATCCCACAACTCCATCACATGAATTTGAATCCAGCTTCTTGTCGCACTGAGGGTCAAAGCACTTTTTTAAACCTTTAACCGAGGGATCATTTACTTCTTCTGATGCGACGACAGTTGCTGGCACTGGGCAAATAGAACCACTGATGAAAAGAGAAAAATGACACAGAAAGATTTCTTAATTGCTAATTTGGGCGTTTGTAATTTCTGGATCGAGTATTCTTTACTCGGAGATTTGGTTTGTCGACTATGTTACTGATAATTTATGTTGGAGCACGCACTGCGAGTACATTGTTCTGAGAGCGCGCAAACGACTGTACGCACTGCGTTGTTTGAAGAAGTCAGGTGTGATGGAAAGGGATTTAGTTCTGGTGTACTCCAGCCTGATCCGTTCAGTGTTGGAGTATGCCTCCCCAGTTCGGGCAAATTTACCGGAATATCTTAGCCTCCTAATTGAGGGTGTGCAGAAAAAAGCCTTAGAGATAATCTTTCCTGGGCTTCCTTACAAGGACGCACTTGTGCACTGTGGTCTTCGTACTCTCTCGGATCGGCGCGCTTCAGCATGCACTAAGTTTATTCAGAGAGTTCGGGACACGGGTGTCCTTGCTAACCTGCTACCACAGCACACAACTGTGCCCCATGAATATAATCTACGTTCAGGAACCATCAGAGAGGACCCCGCCATGGCCTCTACTAACCGTCTTGACAAATTTATTACATATAGATATTCCTAGTAAAAGTTTCATGTTAATGTATGTATATGATTAGTACTTTGACCACTCTTGTAATTTAGCTGAGAAGCTACGAAAAGAGTAATTAAACTGATTATTATTATTATTATTATTATTATTATTATCATTATTATTATTACTTGTACATTAAACATCAACCTTGTGACGGTATCTCTCTATTATGCACAACAAGACCAACAAATCTTTGCAACGTACCCCTACCGAGGTACCCTGGGAAATTACTGTTGGTAGAGAGTTAGTACGACGAGCAAGTTTTAGTTTTAAAACCAAAAAGCAAACAATCATTGATTATGCCGGCCAAAGTAGCCCAAAATAATCGGAAAGAATGCCAATCAGATTTTTGTTTAACGCGTAGAAAACTTCACCATAACTTACTTGCTGACTGGAAACTCGTTTCTGCAGTAATGGAAATCCAGCCGTGAGATACAAGGACACTCGCAAGTTGACACGGGTACTTTTGAACATTCCCTGTTATTCCCGCACGTGATACAAGACCTTACTGGACAGGAGCTGTCACGCTTTTTGATGCCTAAAAGAAAATAGAGGCAATCGAAATGGATATATTCGAAATATACGACTCTTCAATGTCACCTGACATCATTTCCAAGTACACGATTTTTCTCCGGAAAATAAGATAGAAATAGACTTTTTTTACCAATATGGCAGCCATATTTATTTTGCTCCTTGGGCATCCCATAATGATCATTAAAATTAATTGTTAACAAAGGAAAATACTAATTTCAATGGTCATTACGGGATGCCTAAGGGGCAAAATCGATATGGCTGCTGTATTAGTCTTTAGGGAGAAATTTTATTTGTAAATTACGCGAGAAATACATTTAGAGTTGAAGTCAATTGGAAAGTAATTAAACACACAACATGTTCTTTATATTGCCATTATGGAAGAAAACGTTCATTGTGCAACTCGACATGTTCTCACCTATAAACGCATTGCTTCCAGTCACTGAGGAAAGCTGATACTGTCTACACCGCTGTCCAGTAGTCATCGTGTTCACGCCTTGAAATGGAATAGTCAGCTCATAAAAGTTCTCTGTGTTAATTTTCTCCAAGTTTCTACATTGTTTTTTCACCAAATGTCCTTTCTGTATAAGGTCCTCTGCTATCTCTTTTTCTTTCGCGGTGATGTGGATGTACTCCAGTTTTTTCGCTGTGATGTCAGGTGACAGGAAATCTTTGTGCATGATAAGAAATCCCGCTCCATCTAACACGAAACACTCGTAGTTGCTTTCTTCGCAATTTGGATATGTATCAGTTAGGAGTCTGAAAAGATACATACAAGTCACGTACTTATTACTGATAAATGTCTAAGCTGTAAGATATATTTTAGCTGCATCAGATGCCTGTGAGAAGTTATGATGTCACAAGTGGTACAAATATTGCATACCCACTATGTCACGTCAAAATGTGCGTTCTGGAGTACGGTAAAAGCACGCCGTGGGCATTGCGGTTGTTTCTTAAAGGGGCTATGTCAACTACTTTTAGTATCACTTTGAAAAGCCAAAAAACATATTTGTTTCAATAGAAACCTAAAAATTATGTTCCAGTCTTATAAACAAATACTCTACAGTATTTGCGCATAAAAACTAAGTTTCGTGAAGAAATTACAGAAAAACTGATTATGGTTTGTTCTTCCCTGAAGAAATCACTTGATATTTTTCCTTGGTGTTCCAAGAGCAATTTCATGTTTCAGCAAAGGTACTTTGTCAACTATTTGGTGTATTTTGACCAAAACACAACAAAATCTACGTGACAATGCCCCTTTAATCTTATTCCTTTCATTCTCTTGAGTGCAAAATTTTAAAATTTCATTAGGTAAAATACTTAAACAAAGAAAGTACTGCTTAAACGCTTTGTTTCAAATGGTCAAAAACCAACACCTCCAAATTCCAATTAGATCTGGCTAAATACATGTACTTTGACGCTTAAATAAAGTGGTTTATTTATTTATTTATTTTTTTTTTCACGCACTAGAATATTATATTAAAAGCTAGCTAGGTAACATAGGTAACATTGATTCTGGGGCTGAAAGAGTCAGTTTAATCTTAGAAGATTGTATATGTTGTAGTTCAAACTTACTTTTGAAAATAAGACAAGGGAAAGTCCGCACCCAAGACTCCAATCACCTGATCATTTGTGGTGTGTTGATTATTGGCTTCACCGCGGTATATTGTGTGGGCAGCGGTTATGATTGCTCCTGTACCAAGTGCGTCTATATAAGGAGTGGACAAGGCGACCAATCCCGTGTTTCTTAGCGCGGTGTGGTACCTAAAAGTGTATGGAAGAGAGCTATATTTAAAATCTGTTTTCATTTATTTAATTTAAGGAACATTCATTGGGGTGTTAATTTAAGGTTCGGGTTGGGGGGTGGGGGGGGGGGGCGCATTCACATAAGGCTGTTACCATGGTCGTTTCGTTGGGTCAAAGGATTTGGCAATCGATGTACCAGGCGTCATTCTGAAGACACCATTGGATGTGCCGAAATATCTCCACACAAGGTACTTTGTATAAGTCTCCTTCTCCCGCAACCAAATGTCGTTGACCTTACTGGAAGCCACCACTGTGTCTCGTATGCCTGGTTTGAATCCAGGATTTACAGCGCTTGGACTTGTCATGTATGATTTGTATGCTTTCACACGAGATATCGTCTCATCCAAGCCAAGGTAGGTATATGGGTCTGTGAAGGCTTCTGCACCAAACTTTACCACGGTTGTACCTAGAAGAGGGAGTAGTGAATGGTTGAGACCAAGAAGTTTCAATAGTTTATTAAGTGTGAACTGCTACGCGGAAAACGTCTTTGGATAGACTATGTTAGTGATTGACTAATTTTAACCTAGCCAATCAACAAATTGTCTAGTTTTATGGGCCGTGTGAGGATTGTTGGTGATGTGATTGATGTCCAGATGATCGGGGATGAATTATATAATATATTTGGGTTAAACCTCTATTACGCAGTCATTTGTGGGCGGCACGGGTGGTCTTGTGGTTAGCGCGTCGGACTTTCAACCTGAAGGTCGGTAGTTCGAAGCCTGGTCTCTGCCGTCGTGTTGTTTCCTTAGACAAGAAACTTTACCCCACACTGTCTCTCTCCACCCAGGTGTATAAATGGGTACCGGCGACAAAATGCTGGGGGTAACCCTGCGATGGACTAGCATCCCATCCAGGGGGGAGTAGCAAAATTCCTAGTTGCTTCATGCTACGGAAACCAGGTTAAGCTCCGGCCGTGTGGGCCATCGTGGCCCGAGTGCGACTTTACCTTTACTCAGTCATTTGATAACACATCATTAGTACGCGATCATTTTATACGTCTTAGTCGTGGCATTACGATTACGTGCCAAAATCATAAAAAAAACGTTTGAATTTTTTTTAAATCCTTAACCAGTTAAAATTGGCAAATTAAGATAACTCAAATCCCATTAAGTGTATTCGCTTTTTGTTTTTCTTTGATTCTGGTTATTGCGTACATACCTTTAGATGCATATCTTGAAAAATGGACACAGGGTTCATCTGGCCTTACTAAATCCAGTCGATGATAAAGAAATTGAAAACCTGTAGAAAGGCAAAATTAGGAAAGTGGATGGTAAAGGTTGGCTTCGACATACAAGCCATTAAGGACTTTTGCTTTAACAAACAGACTCGACGCATTAGGGATCTTAACACTATTGGTTATTGTAATTTGAAGCTTTTTGCAATGAAGATCGAAATGATTAATTATGATTATTTACCATAAAAGTCCACAATGATATAATGATGATAGTAGTGACCATGATGATGACGATATTGATGATGATGATGATGATGATGATAATGGTAAAGAAAATAGTTATAATGATGACAAACAGTGATGATGATGATGATGATGATGATGATGATGATGATGATGATCGATGATGAAGGTGGAGGAACAGGAAGAGAAGGATGTACTACATTATAGAGTACGCTTCGCAAGGAAAAGTACGGAGGCTAAACGGATGAAAATATGTAGGCCAGATAGACAGAAAAAGGGAGTAATGTTTCTGTTATGCGTAAACAATTGAGCTTAAATATCTGTGTTCTATTATTGTTTATTTTCGCCTGTTTTACTCTGCAAATACAAATTAAAATATGACAGCTCATAGTTGCATTTAGGATAGCGTTTAATGTACCTGCAGGGATACTTTGACTTGTTAGTATTTCATCCTTATCACCATCTGCAACCACAATTCCCACGGTGAAATTGGTTTTATCAACTGGCCTCCAGTAATAAGTTGATGGTACATCTAAAACTGTAACTCCTTCCTTTATTTGGCCACCGCGAGCAAGATACCGTTTAGATGAAAATGATTTGCTTCCAGATGCACCACTAATACAACAAAAAGACAACATATCAAAAACGTAATGGATAAGAGAATTGCCTTTACTTGAAATGTCTGACATAATGTCAAACGAGACATTTTTCTTTCTCACGAAATTCCGCAAGGTACTTACATTTTGATAGATTGAAAAACCATGTTAAAGCCTGGTTCTGGTTCCAAGGCAGTAATGTCCATAAATATTGGGTCCACGAAAGCGTTAGAAGGGGCTGGCAAAAGAGGGTGCATCATGGTCCTTCCGGAGCTGTCCGCCATCCAGGCATAGCTTAGTTGGCCTTTCTGAAAGTACGTGACTTCGGAAAGAAGATCAGCCATGCTGATATCTGTACCAACAACACCGATAAATTTGCCTTGGTGATAACATGGTAATGTTATGGACGTTAGCAGTCCTGGTGAAATAAAATGGAATCGGTGACATATCATACATATAACAAGAAGAAGTCAGTGACGCTTCGTGATATGACATTTATTTCTGTAAACACCAGTACAGGAAAAGGTATTGTGAAGAAGTGTGTTGAAAGAACTGATCTGAAAAACAAAATGGAACCCGGCGGTGATTGTTCATTGTGGACACAACTATCATCTTACGCTAAGTCTTACTGATGTATCCATTCCTTAGACAACTGTACATAACATAATACTACGGAACAGGTCAAAAAAAGATAGTGCACAAATCTTGCAGTGGGTGGACATGCTAAATAGTTTAGGGCCAATGAAACAAGGACTGGGATCTAATAAGTTACGCATTTCGCCAGCATTTGCCAAAATCGGGTCCTTCCCTTAAGACGCCTACCACAGATTTCGTGTATGACGCGTTGGCTGGGTATAACAATGCCTCATACATAGATTGCCGAGCATCCCCTGTGATCCCGTAATCAATAATGAAGGTTAATTCTAACCTGTGCCAAAAGCATCAATGTAAGGGATGGATATGATTGGCTCATTGCGAACAGTATTGGATGAGAAAAAGTCATAATAAGTAGCCATGTCACTTCGCAATTTCTTTGTGTTCGCCACATAGGTAAATTCTCCAACCTTGAAGCAAAACAAAACGTTTAAATCGGCAAGTTAGTTTATAAACAGAGAAAACATATCGCAGCGTCTCCGAAGTTGGTCAAGGCTTTGAAAATTAAACTTAATGATATAGTTTCTCCTTTGTAATATTTGGATGCTAAATTTCAAATAAAATAAGTAAGTTAAATCTTAATCAAAAAGGATGACCGCGATTGTTGTGATGTTTATTTCAAACTCATATATAGTTATCTCCTAATGACATGCAAAAGCAAAACAGTGATTCCTTTAATTCCCAATATCAACCTACAAATTCTCCTTTCTTGTCCCTATACGTTTCTTATAGAATTCGTGGGGAGAAGTTGCTAAAATATCAAGGGAATTCATCTTGGTTGATGTTATCGTTAATTCTCATGACTTCTTTTACTGATAACGGATTAAAATCACGAGGAGAAATTTCGTCTGTTTGTTAGGTTCTTACAGTGACATCAGGTGCCCTTGTCACACCGAGACCTTGTTGATCAGCAATGTACTGTAGTATCGGTAAGTTCTGCAGCATTCCGTAAGTCAAAATCACCACCGAATTATTCAGCTCCTCATTTCTTCTTTTGATGGTTTCCAAGATTGCTGTCTTATCATCAGTTGGCGCACCATCCGTCAGAAAAATGATGACCTTTTTTCTGGAAGAATCGCTTCCAGCAGATGAGCCTTTGAACAGGTCAAACGCGCGATTTAATGCTTTAGCATAAAATGTACCTCCTGTCAAAAGAAGAAAGAAACATACAGATGGGAGATTTTACACTGTTATTTGCTAAGACGACTCAACAGAGTATTACAGTGTAAACTTTGAAACTTCTTTCCGATAACTAACTATAAGGACTCTCCGGAAAACACAACATTCCGCTATAGAATAACATCGAAGTCAACAACTATCTGCACTGTACGAAATAGTTATTCAATACTCAAGTAAAAGCGATCTTCGATGAAACATAAACGGTAATGGCGAAATCCTGAATTATATATGACTATTGAAAACGTTGAGAGTAATTGAGTACAGTACAGTGCAGTCAGTACAGTACAGTGTAGTGCAGTACAGTATAGTACAGTACAGTGCAGTCAGTACAGTACAGTGCAGTCAGTACAGTATAGTGCAGTGCAGTGCAGTATAGTACAGTGCAGTCAGTACAGTACAGTGCAGTCAGTACAGTACAGTGCAGTCAGTACAGTACAGTACAGTACAGTACAGTACAGTACAGTACAGTGCAGTCAGTACAGTACAGTGCAGTGCAGTGCAGTATAGTACAGTGCAGTCAGTACAGTATAGTACAGTACAGTACAGTGCAGTCAGTACAGTACAGTGCAGTCAGTACAGTACAGTGCAGTGCAGTGCAGTATAGTACAGTACAGTGCAGTCAGTACAGTATAGTGCAGTGCAGTGCAGTCAGTACAGTACAGTGCAGTCAGTACAGTACAGTAGAGTATAGTACAGCACAGTGCAGTGCAGTATAGTACAGTACAGTACAGTACAGTGCAGTGCAGTACAGTGCAGTCAGTACAGTAAAGTGCAGCGCAGTGCAGTATAGTACAGTGCAGTCAGTACAGTACAGTGCAGTACAGTGCAGTCAGTACAGTGCAGTACAGTACAGTACGTATCAGTACAGTACAGTACAGTACAATACAGTATAGTAAAGTGCAGTACAGTACAGTACAGTGCAGTATAGTACAGTGCAGTCAGTACAGTACAGTGCAGTCAGTACAGCGCAGTGCAGTACAGTACAGTACAGTACAGTACAGTGCAGTCAGTACAATACAGTGCAGTGCAGTATAGTACAGTGCAGTCAGTACAGTACAGTGCAGTCAGTACAATACAGTGCAGTGCAGTGCAGTACAGTGCAGTCAGTACAGCACAGTGCAGTGCAGTATAGTACAGTGCAATCAGTAAAGTGCAGCGCAGTGCAGTATAGTACAGTGCAGTCAAAACAGTGCAGTGCAGTGCAGTATAGTACAGTGCAGTCAGTATAGTACAGTGCAGTCAGTACAGTACAGTGCAGTGTTGTTTACTATACTGTACTGTACTGCACTGTACTGTACTGTACTGACTGCACTGTACTGTACTGTACTGTACTGTACTGTACTGCACTGTACTGCACTGTTCTGCACTGTACTGCACTGCACTGTATTGTACTGTACTGTACTGACTGCACTGCACTGTACTGTACTGCACTGTACTGCACTTCACTGTACTGCACTGTACTGTACTGACTGCACTGTACTGTACTGACTGCACTGTACTGTATTGTATTGTACTGTACTGTACTGTACTATACTGCACTGCACTGCACTGTACTGTACTGACTGCACTGTACTGTACTGACTGCACTGTACTGTACTGACTGCACTGTACTGTACTGTACTGACTGCACTGTACTATACTGCACTGCACTGTATTGTACTGACTGCACTGTACTATACTGCACTGCACTGTACTGTACTGTACTGTACTGTACTATACTGCACTGTACTGTACTGTACTGTACTGCATTGTACTGCACTGCACTGTACTATACTGCACTGTACTGTACTATACTGCACTGTACTGTACTATACTGCACTGTACTGTACTATACTGCACTGCACTGTACTATACTGCACTGTACTGTACTGTACTATACTGCACTGCACTGTACTGTACTGACTGCACTGTACTGTACTGTACTGCACTGTACTGACTGCACTGTACTGTACTGTACTGTACTGCACTGTACTGACTGCACTGCACTGTATTGTACTGCAGTCAGAACAGTACAGTACAGTGCAGCGCAGTCAGTATAGTACAGTGCAGTCAGTATAGTACAGTGCAGTCAGTACAGTACAGTACAGTGCAGTATAGTACAGTACAGTGCAGTCAGTATAATACAGTGCAGTGCAGTATAGTACAGTGCAGTCAGTACAGTACAGTGCAGTCAGTACAGTACAGTACAGTGCAGTCAGTACAGTACAGTGCAGTCAGTACAATACAGTGCAGTCAGTACAGTACAGTGCAGTCAGTACAGTACAGTGCAGTGCAGTATAGTACAGTGCAGTCAGTACAGTACAGTGCAGTCAGTACAGTACAGTGCAGTCAGTACAGTACAGTGCAGTCAGTACAGTACAGTGCAGTGCAGTATAGTACAGTACAGTGCAATGCAGTATAGTACAGTGCAGTGCAGTATAGTACAGTGCAGTCAGTACAGTACAGTGCAGTCAGTACAGTACAGTGCAGTGCAGTATAGTACAGTACAGTGCAATGCAGTATAGTACAGTGCAGTGCAGTATAGTACAGTGCAGTCAGTACAGTACAGTGCAGTGCAGTATAGTACAGTGCAGTCAGTACAGTACAGTGCAGTCAGTACAGTACAGTGCAGTACAGTACAGTACAGTACAGTACAGTACAGTACAGTACAGTGCAGTGCAGTCAGTACAGTACAGTGCAGTGCAGTACAGTACAGTACAGTACAGTACAGTACAGTGCAGTCAGTACAGTACAGTGCAGTGCAGTATAGTACAGTGCAGTCAGTAAAGTGCAGCGCAGTCAGTACTGTATAATGCAGTGCAGTACAGTGCAGTGCAGTATAGTACAGTGCAGAGCAGTGCAGTGCAGTATGTACAGTGCAGTGCAGTACAGTGCAGTACAGTACAGTACAGTACAGTACAGTGCAGTGCAGTACAGTACAGTACAGTACAGTGTAGTACAGTACAGTACAGTACAGTACAGTACAGTATAGTACAGTACAGTACAGTACAGTACAGTACAGTACAGTACAGTACAGTACAGTACAGTACAGTGCAGTACAGTGCAGTACAGTACAGTACAGTACAGTGCAGTGCAGTACAGTACAGTGCAGTGCAGTACAGTACAGTGCAGTGCACAAACATTTTAGTACAGTATAATACAGTACAGTACAATATAGTACAGTACTTAGAGCGCATAACAGTACAGTACAGTACAGTACACACAGGGAACCCAAACGCTTTGTTAGCTTTAACATAATCATTTAATAAAAATATTGTTAGTTACCTGTTTTCCTGTGTCTTTTTTAGTCGTTTTGGAAGCGATTTCAATCAGTGCGAAGACGGTTGACCTTGCACGTTTCAAATATTATCTTGTCTGCCGCTTCGTAAATACGACGTGCCTATTACGTCTCAAGTTTCCATTATTAAAAAAAACGTCGGTGGAGAGAAAGAAGAGAAGAGAGTTCTCTTCTCTCTTCTCGTGGCCGTTAAACCCGCCGAGATTCTCCCCCGAGGAGAGATAATTATAGTTAATAGTAGTGGTAATGGGAACTTGAGTTAATAATAATGGAAATACGAGACGTAATAGGCTGAATAGGTAAATAACAATATTTTTATTAAATGATTATGTTATAGCTAACAACGCGTTTGGGTTCCCTTTGCAATACAGTACAGTACAGTTCAGTACAGTACAGTCTAACCTCTCCTTGCGGACACCTCCATAATACGGACAACTCTCTATTACGGACAGTTCTCTTGGCCCTGAAGGTACCAAAATTCATACAATCCCTACCTAGTCTATAATCTGTCCTTTTTGACTGTAATTGTACTTGCAAATAAATTGAGTAAATTCATAAGTGTGACATTCAACTGGAACCTATTAAGAGATACTGTCATTTTTATTATTATACTTCGCAAGCTAAATAAAACCATTCAAAGGAAAGCTTTAATATTGTTGTTTGGAGGGTCATTCTAAATATTGACCCCTTACAGTATTACTGCGTAAACTTTAAAACTTTTCTCCTTCCCCAAACCAAAGAAAAACCACTCTTACCTTCAGCAGTAATAGCGTCTACGTAACTTTCCAAGTATTTGATGTTGATTGGCGTGGCAGTGGCTAAACGTTGGCCGTGACAGCCCCTTCCATCGTTGTTGTATTCAACTGGTGTGGAAGCCTCGTCATTGAATTTCACTACTCCAATCTACGGGAAAGGCAAAACGTTTGACTCTATCTTTTCTTATTTTTAGTGTTGCATACGGCAGTGACCCCTCTCCCTCTCCCTCTCCCCCTCTCCCCCTCTCCCCCTCTCTCCCTCTCTCCCTCTCTCCCTCTCTCCCTCTCTCCCTCTCTCCCCCTCCCTCTCCCTCTCCCTCTCCCCCTCCCTCTCCAGTATTCCTGATAATTCGTTGAAGGGATCATACTTACCCTGTCTCTTGGATTCATTGTTGTCAGAACCGTCTTTGCCGCCTCCTTGGCGATTACGAGGCGTGATCCTCTCATGGAACCACTGTGGTCAATAACTACTACAACATCTTTAGGTTCTGGCGTGGCTGTTTCCACATAAAAAGGTCTGAACCGAGGATCATAAGATCTACAGTTTGTTTTGTCTTCAAACGCTGGAAAGTTTGCAAGCACACCCTTCTCGGAAGCAAAGTACTGCCACTTGATCACAGGATAATCCTGAGAAATGGTCTTCATTTCCTCCACAACTGAGTCCGCGACATGGGTAAGGGGAGTTTCAGCATTTTCTGATATTTTCACACATATGCGTGAAAGATCGACTTTTGAACGAAATCTTGAATCGTATTCTAGTCCACTAGAAAATTGTACATTGCAGCATTCCGTTGGGGTTTGTCTCGGAGGTGTGGTCCAAGAATTTTCCACGGCTACTTTGAGTCTTTGTGTAACCTTGAATCTTTCCTTGAACTTTTCGGATATGCTAATTGCCAAAGTCTGAATCACTGCATTACCATCCACTGGGTTTTCAATAAACTGCAACTTGTCAAACGCCTCCTAAAATGGAGCACAACACAGCATTTATGTTATAAGGACTTACTGGCGCTTCAAATGCCTATAGTGACAACATTAGAATTTCAATGTCCAAGTTTTTTTAGCCAACTGAACACATACGAGTTACAATACAACCTCAAAACCTTCGGCCACTTAACTAAAAACAATGTCACCCTTAAATATTGAGAAAACCTGTGACTTGAGAATATAGGTTCTCTGAATTAGGGAACGGAGATTAAATAGTGCGGGGGAAGAGAAGGGAGGAGGCGGTTTGCAAAAAAAAAAAGATAATGTTATAGGAGTTTCTCGCACACTAACACCCCTCCCACTCCCTCCTCCACCCCCTAGGCCCCTCTTCCACTAATAATAACTGACCGGTTCCTTAATTGTATTGTACCCGTATTTGTAATTAATTATGAAGCTTTGCTTTAAGGAATAAAAATTCTATTGAAACACCCGTAGTAAGAATAGAAAGCTTTCATACATGGCAAATCTATAAACACAGCTTGACCAACTTTCTTTTGAATAAGCTTGCGTATGTTTCCATGGCAACAGGTTTATTCCGATCCTGGCAACTTATCGTTTATTGCGTCCTTCTGTCGGATGAACTATGTACTTATTATGTCGTATGAATACTTATAAATATACCAAAGAGAAACAAGCCAGTGATCAGTGTGGGAATAAAAGATTTAAGAAACCGTGACAGTCGTTACATGTACATGTACCAGTTATTATGACATTTTTGAATAAATTACTGTGTTCTACAGTTTCGCGATACGAATAAATTAAACGTGTTATATTTTAGATATATAGACCGTTGTGCTTTCTTAGATACCTTAAATTGATTCTTTTACACAGTAGTATAGGAAGGAAAAAACAGTTGGTATAGGATCAAAAGGCCATGACTGAAACAGCGAAACATATGGCTTGATCAATACACCACGTCGTAGTTTTTCTAGTATTTTTTTTTATTTCAGCTTAGACAGAAAACCATTGATACTCCTGTAAAGATTACCTATAATTTAGCAAACTTCGTGAATCTGAGCGTTATACCATGCTTAGAAGCGCAGATATTATGGGTAAGGTTGGGGTAATATCCCGTAACGTGAGGCCACAGGGAGCCCACACAAACTGTGTGACCGTTGTTCGTATTTTTAAATTTAGAGGAAATGTATGGGAATATCGAAAAGGTTCACTTATCGTAATATAGTAATACTGCGATGAATATTTACATACAAGATCAAACTAAACGTATTTTTACCTGAAATGTTGTGTGATGTTATTCTTGTAGCTGAAAACGGCGAATTTTAGCGATTTGAAGGGTTTTGCATCGGACGTTTACCTGAGCGCATAGTAGAGAGACAAGGGAGGAAAGCTGGATTTTGGACCTCTCCAGCGCCGAGCCGATTTTCACCAAGAAATTCCCACTCTATACGCTACTATACGCTCAGGTAAACGTCCGATGCAAAACCCTTCAAATCGCTAAAATTCGCCGTTTTCAGCTACAAGAATGACACCACACAACATTTCAGGTAAAAATACGTTTAGTTTGATCTTGTATGTAAATATTCATCGCAGTATACTACGATAAGTGAACCTTTTCGATATTCCCTTACATTTCCTCTAAATTTAAAAATATAAACAACGGTCACACAGTTTGTGTGGGCCCCCTGTGGTGAGGCACGCTTTATCTGTATAGCGAAACCATCACACAACGCAACATTGTCCATGAACTTTGTTATTTTTGTTTTTGGTTCTGAGCTGTCGAAACACCCAGAGGGTCTACGTTTTACGGATCCGAGGTCTGAGTTTTCGAGACACCCCGGAAAGCAGTGTAACTTGTACTTGTGTGACGATTTCGCAATCGAAACCAGAGTACAAGAGTGGTTTTTTTTTTTTTTCGGATCGAAAATCGGAAACGAATAGCGGGTGCTTCGTTTTCGAGTTCGGGTGCTTCGTTTTCGAGTTCGGGTGCTTCGTTTTCGACATCGGGTGCTTCGTTTTCGACATCGGGTGCTTCGTTTTCGAGTTTTGGGTGCTTCGTTTTCGACTGTCAGGGTGCTTCGTGCTTCGGTCTTCGTTTTAGAGTGCTTCGTTTTCGACACTACCTAAGAAAGTGTCGAGATGTTACATATAAAATTAATGGCGCAGTCTGAACGCAAATACCCATTGACCCGTATTGCCTTACAACTATCTCTTCGCTTGAAAAAGTCAGATAACCAAAGTGATCTTATAAATGTCAAGGACAATGGAAAGAGCTACAGTTCCCCGTATGAGTTAGAGCTTTCAATTTTGCACTGCGTTTATATACAGGCCGGTGCTTGTAAGAAATTATCCAGACGGAATTACAAAATTTAGAAAAACTAGGTGGATGCAGTGAGTGGAGTGTATGCCGTTTCGCATGCAGTTTAAACTCGAAATCGTTTATGAATTACAGCGGAGTAACCGAAGTGAATGGAAGAAGTTAATGTTCCGTATGAGTACATAAGAGCTTTGAATTTCGTACTGCTTTATATATACAGGATGTTTGTAAGAACTGAAGTAATGATGAATCCGGCCAACTGCATATAATATCCAGATCTATCAAGAGAATAAACTATATTAGATAAAAAGTGTTTATAAAAAACGTTGAAGCTGATCTAGATAAAAAAATATATCGTTAAAAGACTGAATTTTCGACTGCAACTGCGGTCTTCATCAGAGTAACTAAAATATGCAGTTCGAGTGTAATATGTTTAAACTAAATTAAGAAGTTACTTTATTCCCTGGGGTTTCAATAATGTCTTATAGACAGAAGGGAATGGCTTCCGCTCGTTCACCGAATTTTTGTCCATTGTGGAGTGCCATGATTCCAAAAAGAATCATGGCACAAAAGAATCTTTTTGGAATCATGGCACTCCACAATGGACAAAAATTCGGTGAACGAGCGGAAGCCATTCCCTTCTGTCTATAAGACATTATTGAAACCCCAGGGAATAAAGTAACTTCTTAATTTAGTTTAAACATATTACACTCGAACTGCATATTTTAGTTACTCTGATGAAGACCGCAGTTGCAGTCGAAAATTCAGTCTTTTAACGATATATTTTTTATCTAGATCAGCTTCAACGTTTTTTATAAACACTTTTTATCATATATGGATACTGATCGCCCATCAAATATAATAAACTATAAATTGAATAGTTGCTAAGTGTTACCTGTAAAGTGTTTGTACCAAGACCATCTATTGCTAGCGTAGAAAGCGTTTGACCGAATTTCTTTGGATCAAGTATATCTGCTGCCAAACATGGGCGAATAGACAGTATCAAAAAAAACATAAAAATCATAAGCACACTGCTCTGGGTAATAAATGAAGAATCCATCGCCTTGAGACGAAGCAACGTCGTAACAATTCTTTTCGTGTCTTTTCGTGTGTTATTATATCGCTCAAGTTGTTCCCGATGGTATGTTCAAGTTATGAAAGTAATTTTACGATATAAATTTGTCGTGTGACGTTAGTTACTTTTGTTTTCCTGTTACGTGACAAGCAGCACATGCTTTTATGCCCTCCAGGGCCGATATGGACTTTGTATCACTTGGTATGCATATGCTTGCTGATGATAGTAAGCATGACAAGCGTTTGCGTTACCTAATTCACTTTTGAAGCTAATGTAGTAAGGAAGAGAACCACATACAAAAAACTAGTTAGTATTGCCAGTTAATAAATTTTAAATGCAACCATTAAAACGCTTAGTCATAGTGAACACTGTACATATGTTTTAGCAAGTAAAACTACTGGAATTTTAATAACTTATATGATATTGAACCTCCACGTTAGAGTGATTTTACTTCATCTGTGAAACACCAGCTAATAACTAGTGTGTGATAGTCCAAATTAAACAAAAGGAAACAATGGAATTATAGTCTAATAGTGCGTACTATTCTACTAACTATTTCACAGATGAAGTAAAATCACTCTAAGGTAGTTATTTCATGCAAATACATGCAATTATATATATTGTTGGTCTGAGGCTGAACTGGGACTGGATATTTTCGTATTTTTGGGGCGATTTGGGTCAGAAGACATCCTTGGTACGTTCATAGGAAGATGGTACAATACTTAATTATCATAATAATCATATCATAATTATCATAACAATCAAAGTTCTGAATGAGAAGAAAGAAATACAGGCGAAGTTCTACAAATTTGCCAACTGATTAATTATTAGACATTCTTGCTATTATAAAAAGGAAAAAGTCTTGAATACATTTTTTTAGCTCAATGTTAACATGGTAAATAGAGACGTTCATAAGTAAATTTCAGCCTGGGTAGGTGTCACGTATACAATCAACTATATTAAGTCCGACCTTTTTTTTTCCCATCGGTATATATTTCGTTTATTCGCTGTTTTCGTTGCAATTAGCAAGTTTACTACTGTATAGTATGTTTCTTCGCTGTTTTCGTCGCAATTAGCAAGTTTATACCATATGTTATTAAACCTCATTGTTATAAGATAATCCTCGTTACGTAACTTACGCTATAAAATATTTGCTTTACAATTACCTTTGTTTTAAAATTAGTCTGTATTCAGTATTAGGAAAACGACTGTATATGTGTAAGAGCTGCGTACTGCCCCTGTATATGGAGTATTGTCATTGTAGTTTGTGTAAGGCTTTAAGTATATAACTAACGTGTAAACAATTTTCTACATTCGGGAAAAAGGAAGTCGAAGGAGCAGAAAGTTCTGTCGAGTCGGACTGAAGATAGAAGTTGAGAGAAGGGAAAATACGCGGTTCACTGCCAAGAATCGGCAGGGTTCCTTTATCGTTCCGAGGAAAAAACTCATTTTTCCAGGGGGAGTTAACATGGAAAAGGTAAAGTTAGCGTGGAGAGGACGTAAAGTTAACGTGGAGAGTACGTAGAGCTAACGTAGAGCGGGTTGCAAGTTGTCGAGTCGTAGAGTAAGCATGTTGGAGATAACAAGTTGAAGATAAGCAAAGACAAACAAGGACATTTGGACGGCAAGTTAGCAGGGATTAAAGAGCAACGTTTTTTTTAGGAAACAATTTTACAAACTATTAAATTATTTATTACCGTTTATACTGAAGGAACTTTAACAAATTTACACCGGTTTTCCGTGGTGTGGACTCTCATTTACCACGATTTACGTCATCACATGGTCAAAATGTTGTGGACTCACGAGGCGCAGCCGAGTGAGTCAGCAACAAATTTTGACCATGTGATGACGTAAATCGTGGTAAATAAGAGTCCACACCACGGAAAACCGGTGTAAATTTGTTTTTTACAACAATATTTAAAAAAATATACAAGGAAAATCGAAGTCTTGTTACAAAACGCGACAGCAAAGAAAGAGCAAGCGTTGTCTATAACTTTCTCGCAATCTGATTGGTTGTTTTCAAGCGCGCGTGATATCGATGTTAGCGTCAGCACCGTTGTCTGGACTCTCATTTACCACTCACGTCGACCAATCAGATTGCGAGTTTAGCGGCAATTGTGGTAAAATTATTATTTCACTTTATTAGAATTCGTTAAGTAAGTTAGACTTTAAAAACTACGATTAAGATTAAAGTAGTAATTTGCAATTATAATAATTTAATTCTAGTTATTAAACTTAAAGGTTTTTACGTTACTTTCGTGTTGTGTGTTCGTGGGAAGGATTGTGTATGTTGTCGGTCGTGTTATTCCTTTTTTTCCTTTTCTGTGGGCACCAAGGGGATCCAGCGTGATGGCGCGGATCATCTCAGCACTTTCTTAAAATTCTGGTCAATCTCAGCCTCAATTAACTCTTCAGTTACCATATGAATTGATCAAATTATAAGAACTTTGGTAGTAACCGAATCATGTGCTTAACCCTTTGGTTCCAAATATCAAAATACAAATTCTCCTTCCTTGTCCCCATATCTTTCTAAATGAAGAGTGGAGAGAAGTTGTTAGAATATCAAAAGAAGGTATCAAAATACAAATTCTCCTCCCTTGTCCCCATATCTTTCTAAATGAAGAGTGTAGAGAAGTTGTTAGAATATCAGGGAAGGTATCTTTAGTGATCGTATCCACAATTCTCATGACCTCTCATGGCGATATTTAGTGATGATCACTTCCGAGGTATAAAGGGTTTATACAACACTCTTTCTTTTCGTTAGCGTTTCCATTTGTCCCTTATTAGCGACTGTGGTCTCATCTGAACAAGTAAACGATCCTTCAGTGGAAGGTTTACAAAAGTGCTTTGATCCTCAGTGCGTCAAGAAGCTGGATTCAAATTCCTGTGACGGAGTTGTGGGATGTTACTGGTGCATACGAAATAAACACGACGCTCCTCTTGACAAAAAATACTGCGCAAATATCAATTCGTGTTATAGAGGAAAAAAAAAGGTAAGAGACACTGTTACCCTGAGATAAACGCCTCCTAATGTCACACCCAGATCCTCACTCGTGCTTGTACTGTCCTGACTGTGGGAGATCTGGGCACGAGATTGAACGCCTCGTGCTTGACCCATGTTTGGGTAAATGGGTGCCGCCGAGGGTTTGAGACCCTGACCCTGTTTAGACTATAATACCTACCTTGTGTGGCATACACTCTCTACTTTAGGGACCTGTTTACTTGTGTAGGACGGATGAAAAATATACAATGTCTTGTTTTACACAATTGTATAGTGTTTATTGACAATTGCAATTAGGCATACGTCTCCGATCTCGAAATGCTAAATACTGAATATATAAACCATATTTAATAATGACGACAAACGGATTGTGCCATTTCTCTGATAGACTGCGTGGCAGGCGCTAGAATAAAGGGAAGAGGAGCTCGGGAGGATTCCATTCGCGCTCCGCGCTCCGCGCGCATTTCCAAGCTCCCTCCTCGCGCTTCGCGCGCGCCCCAAATCCTCGCAGGCTATTTCTCTGATCTGAAAGCCGAATAATTGTGCTATTTCTCTGAACGCATAGTAGCAAACAAATGACTTCACGTATGTGATATAGTAAAAGGTCTGGGATTTGTTACAGATCGTTAGAAAAATGACCCTTTTGTTGTAACTCAATATTTGGGTCACGGATCGTTTTGTGGGATTTGTGGCGTTTACCACCGCATGCTACTCCTTTTGAGGATAGCAGTTCTTTTGTATTGAGTTAAATCCACTCGAATCATCCGGTAACGTGCTGAAGTAAAATTTCAATTGTTTGGACGTCTTAATCGTAGAGAGACATGACTCACTTAGATGACTCAATTAGAGAGGCATGTCTCTCTCTTTAAGGAGATAGAAGAATTTCGACCCATACAGAACTAATACTAAGAGATTTGCGGACATTTTTATCAACAAGTGCAGCTCTATGGCAGTGTATTCATGATTGCATTTTGATTTTTAATTATTTAATTGCATTTTGATTTTGATTTTTAATTATAGTATACTTATTAGTAACGTATTATATTTTAATTTTGTAAAGTTGCGCAATTTAGTTTATTCTGCAAAGTAAACCCAGTCTATCCAGTCTCACATGAACCTTTTACTTCTAGTGTCAAGCGATAAATTAAGTGACGTAGCCAAACTTTTGATTACGACTCGCTCGATCTGACAGAAATCGTAAAGTCTAAGCAATCAACAAATAAAAGCTACCGGGCAGTACTTTCCTTTGGTATTCTATGTTATACTGTACAAGGTTGTTCTAAGTTTTGAGTTTTTTGATGAAATCCTAAAGTGTGACTGATTCAAATGAAAGGAAGGATACTTTCAAACTCTTGAGCAGTACTTTCTTTATGCTGTTCATTAACACTGAGGTAGCTGTAACTTTTGAGTTTTTTTTATGTAATAATCCTAAAGTGTGACCATTCAAATGAAAGTTACATACTGGGCAGTACTTTTCTTTGATATTCTATGTTATACTGTACAAGTGCAAACGTTTTAGTATTTAGTTATGATTGCCCAAGTTGACTTAGACTATTCACAGTCCCCTATTTTCCCGTATGTTCGTCGAGTTCGATCCTTCAATTAGCCACCATCTTGAATGTCACGGCGCGATAAAAACTGGGGAGGCTCCAACCCCCAACGCCCGGCCCCGCGGGGTTTTTGCACTCTCCCCAGCTTTCACTCGCCATGAAAAACAAAAATGGCGGCCGACTCGACTCGACTGATCACACGGAAAAATAGGGTACTGTGAACAGTCTAAAGTTGAATCGTCACCAAAAATGAAGCTAAGAAAACACGAGGGTGTCTCCCGGGATACACTGATGACTCTGCTAAGGGACTGCCGACCATTGACTTCAAATCCCACAAAAGGATCCATGATACAAAAACAAAAACAAAACAAAACAAAAGGGGCGCGCATTTTTCTAACAATCGGTAACAAATCCCAGACCTTTTACTGTGTCACGCACGTGAATATACTGATATTGCCGTGCGAAACGGCCTGACTTGAAGCTTTGATTTTATATCGAACACAGCGGACAAGATCACCCAACCCTCACTTATGTCCAGGATTGCAGATAATTAGATGCATTAAAATTTTGATATCCAACATGAAGTGTCCCATTAAGTCTAAGTGTTAACTATCTTTTTTGAAATGCAAGGTAAGCATTGGTGTTAGTGTTGTTTTTAGGTTAGGGTAAACTCACCTGTTTATCTTTACTTAAAGGGCAGAATTTCGGGGACATTTCGTGACGTTTATTGTCTGACTTTTTGAAAACAAGTGATGTTGAGGTTGAGAAGAAGAGCAAGAGGACACTTTGTGACGCTTATTAAATTTGTAATGCATCTAATTATCTGCAATCCTGGACATAACTGCCAACCCTTCTCCCTTTCCCCCAGGAATTTCATTGGTTCACCTCTAATACCCCGCGGGGGGGGAGGTACTCAACAAAGTTTTGTACGGGGATGCTCCGCCCCCGAGGTCCAAACCCTTACCCTTTCATATACCGTTTTTGACAGAAAAGGTGCCCCTTTCATATACCTTTCATTGAAAATGGCACCCCTTTCACATACCTTTCATTGAAAATGGTACCCCTTTCATATAGCCTTTACGTGCGTCTGTTTGATGTATTTTGAAAGGCCATTTTTATAATACTTAAATGGCAGTTTTCCCTACCTTTTTTATGCTTCAATGGCTTGTTTTCCCTTTCCTATTCTTCGTGGAATCTCTACCCTTTCATATACTTCAACTCGTAAAATCCCGACCCTTTCATATACCTCCAGCCTCAAAAAGGTACCCCTTTCGGGCGGAGCATCCCCGTATAGCCCATTATAGGAAGTACACCCCCCCCCCCCCGGGCCTAATACACCCGACACTTGAGAAATTGACGGACTAATGCCCCAGGATAGGGGATAGGAGCACTACCGACCAAATATATTTACCCGTTGTATCAGCTTTGCAGTAGGTCTCGTTAGTATATTGATTCATTTCAGCAGGTTTCCTCCTGTGAGATCCAACGAAAAACCAGCAGGATCTTCGTCCACAGTTTTTGCAGTTGAACAAGTCCCTAATCAGCGTATTTATATTATGTATTGTGTTACTTGATTTTTGATACCGTTTTTACCAATTAAATTTGAGAACTTTTTAGGGGTATCTATTCAGGAGAGAAAACTTAAGGTCAAAAAGGTTAAATGCGTAAATGGCAAGTTGATGAAAATGTTTTTCCGGCATGAGTTCAACCGGAAGTCAAGACTAAGAGTGTTCTGTTACTCTGGGTTTCCACCTTGAATTAAAAAAAAATACCTTTATAGTCCGTTTCAGAAAGAGGTATCGCCAAGAAAAACGTTTTCGGGAACTCAAAGATAAATTGCAGCCTGTATGATTAAACAAGTGCATGACACGTACCTAATAACCTTTCCACTTCTTGAATGACAACACAAAACATAAGCTAAGCTAAGCTGGCACTTGCACTTGTTGAAAGAACAAATAGCAGAAATTACTCAAGAATTGAGAATGCGAATCTTCCCAAATGACTTATAGAGCCTAAGATCGTTTAAATCTCATTTCATTTGTTTTTTATATATATTTGTTTATGTTGCTATATTTTTCCTAAAGTGGTAAAATACATCCAGGCCAAGATGTCAAAGCTCTGTCAGAGGAGGAGGGGTGTACTATGTATATTGAGCTATGCACTACACGAGTTGCCTTTTTTTTTCCCTCGTAGCATAACTAAGCGAAATTGGAAATTTAATACTTGAAAGGGTTAAAAAAAAATCGACTATGAGAACTGAAAACTGGGTTGCAATGAAATTTTACTATTATCAGTATAAAGGGTGTAAATAAAGAACATAAATTACACGCAAAGATTATGCAGCGACCGGCGCCGGCTGTTAAACAACGTTCATGTGATCGCGTACGGGATAATCTTTCATCCGTGTAGTATCTCTAGCTCTGAGGTAGCAGTGTGAGCAGTGTGCATTCTTGCGTGATTTGAAAGGGTAATTGTATTAAAGGTGCTTAGCCTCGGGGTAGAGATGGGAGTGGGGGGGGGGGCGGGGGGCGGGGGGGGTTCGTGGGTTGGGGGAAGGAGTGAAAATGAAATTGAAGTTCGATTTTGAATAACTAGCCCGAGTGCGTGTACTCAAGTTTAAAAGTCGTTCTTGGTGGGACGTTAGCATGGCCTTATTTTTTATACGAGTTAACTTGTTGTACTCGACCTTCTCATTTCGCAGTTGGTTCAGTTTCAGTCAGGATGTGGGTATGTTTACTTGAGGTGGAATTACTGAGCTGCACTCTCCGTTACCTTTCTTAGCTTCAAAAATGGAAGAACGGGCTACAACAAACACACGTGTAAAAGCGAGCGAATGGAAAAGAAAAATGAAAAAACACATTTTGATCAGAAAAACGAATTGACAAGGCTTCTGTCAAGTTACATTTCTGTTCTAAACTGCTGTTGATGTTTTTAAGCGGAAACTACTGAGGACGTGCAAACTAAACAGTGCTGATTATAAAGAAAATAGTGCGTTTTTTCCGTCACGTTCAATTTCCGATCACAATTATCATTATTTTGATTTGAGCATAGCATTTCCTTCCGTTTCTGACAAATCTCGAAAGTAACTGAAACAGGCCTGCAAATTTGACTATTATAAACTAAAAGTTTTGCCTTCAATTTCCGGATTATGTTGCTAATAAGAGAATTGTCAGAAATTCCCTTAACTGATACTTAAAACAGTTTTCCCACAGTTAAAAAAAGTGTGAAGCTGGGATAAAAGAGATTAATACAAATGTAGTTGATTTTGTGCCAGCTTTGTGTTGAGAATTTTTCAGAACACGCTAAGCAATTCCGGTATTACACGTACTATCAGTGAAAGCACTCGTCTCTTTTTTTTTCGAATGGACTAAAAACACAAAAGTCCGCAGTCTATTCTTGGCGTTCAGATTAAATGGAGTGAAAGAAACGATATAGCGCATTTTGTTTCTCTTACACTTTACGTAGCCTGAAGTTGCTTTCCACAATTTGATTGCGTGGAACAGAATACAACCATGACTTGGATAGGACACGAAATGTTTGGTGATGAGGGAAGTTTACAAAACATTGATCCTTACTTGAGACAAAACAGTTCTCATTTTTCACCATATCCCTCTATCCGCCACAATCATTAACAAAGGATAGAGAAAAAAAATGAGAAATATTACTTTCGTCCTGGATTCTCAATGGTTGCAATTTTGAAAAGGAAATGGGGATGGGGAAGGGGGGAGGGGCGGATGGGGTCTTTATCGTGGATTTACAACTTTTACTGAGCGAACGTGAAGTTATTGAAATCGTGTCAGGCCTTTGCTATGAACGCGTGCCGATCCAGGCTACTGCATTGCCTAAGTTTACAGATTTGAGTCTCAAACAAGTACTTTCGCCCCTTGATTCTTATCGACACTTCAAAGAGGACTTCAACTGACATTTGATTGATTGCGCTTGGTTATTAATACATTCGCCAATACAAGAGCGATTAACACGTAACTTGCATTGTCTCGTAGATATAGTTATTTCAGTCGAACAAAACAGGAGGAATAATCGTTGACCTTCCTCAGACCTATCGATATATCAGTAACTTGCTATTAAGATCGGAACATAGCTGTACTATGTTGCAAGAGAAAAACCCCCCTTACACGTGACTGCGGTCTCGTTTGTGACGCACACATCCCTGTATCATGTCTCAAATCACACACGTCGTAGCGTTTATTTATACACGCAATGAAAGCCTGACGCAAAGCCGTAGGATGGAACGTAGAATCGTTTTACACCTACGTTGACCTGCCATATGAAAGGAGCACGTACAGTGCACCTTTGCGCAAGCGGAAAGTACTGTCGTCCGAAGCTAGAGAAAACTCAACGTCAGTAATTGAACAGTCGTAGATAAGGAAGGACTTCAAACGTTTTGCTCTTTAGTGGGATATTGGTATTCGAACACTTAACAATGTCTAAGCAGTCTAAGAGTGCACACAGAATCAACTATTTACCAGGTCCACCCTACGTCCTTTCTAATAGCTTACGGAGTTGCGACTCAAACGTTTCATCTAATTCGTCCCGAGGAGAGGTGCACATCAACGGTGCATTCGAGAGCACGGAAAGTGGCCGAGAAAGCTCGCGTGATCTACATGAATATGACAGTATTATAAACGCAGTAGCTACTGGACCGAGGAGGAAAGAAAATTTTACTTATGAATCGGCACTGCCTTCGCCAGCTCTGCCGCCACGCACGAGGCAAATCACAGAATCGGACCGCTACAGCCACAGCAGAAGTTCCTCCTCCTCTTCAGCGGAGACTTTTCCCAAGAAAGGTGGGGCGTACCTCAGTAAATTCATGCTGTTTATTATCCTTGTTATTCTCGCTGTTTCCGTGGCCGCGTTAGTTCTGGTGATTCTCACCATATTTGGGACATTAGGACCCAAGTGTGGATGCACAGAGGGGAGCACGGTTCAATCTCCAAGAACCGGAATGAGCGGTGTATCGGTGCAAAGTTTATTACGAAGAATTCAAGATTTAGAGAAAAACATGATAGCCATGAAAGCTGAAACAGAAGCCCGAGAAAGTGCTGTAAACGTACTTGTCACAAAGCTGGAAAATCAGGTCGAATTTCTACAAAAACAAGTTTCTAAACATGAGACTGCGAGCATGGTCGCCTTTGTTGATGGTTCAGCTGAGAAAAAACTGGACACTGAGATCAGATTGTTAAATAAATCAGTAAATGCACTGAAAAGCAATGATAATGAATTGACGTCAAAAGTGAACGAACTGCGACAAAATCAGACCTATGCCAAGCGTATAAGCGACATGTTGACAGCAAATGTCACGCAACTTCAGTCACGCGTCCAAGAGCTAAAAAAAGCGAGCAGTAATATGAGCACCAGAGCGGGAAGCCTGGAGCGAGGATATGCTCAGATGAACACTGTGGTGAAATCGCTACAGGGAGTCAATAGCGCGCAGAATGCTTCCCATGAAGCCCTTCGGTTGGCGTTTATGCGCATGAAAGACTCTATGGTGGTAGTTAACACAACCTTGTATAATGAACTTGGCGCAATGTTTAATTCCTGTGAATACAGGATGATCGAAGGCACAACGGTTTCATCTGGGGCTGATGCTTCAGTTTCTTATACGGAGCCCCCAGATAAAAGAGTGGTTGGAATAGCGTGTTCTACTGACTTCGCAGACGAATACAAGCTGAAAAAGCCACTGAAAGCCGGACTTTACGAATGCACATGCCATGGAGTAGCCCCTAGTGCACCTAGTGGCGTCAACAAACCGGCAACTATCAAATGCTATTTACACTTGTGGGAATGCCCAATAAAAAAGTGACATTTTTCCGAGACTCTGTAAAGAAGGAGTTAACGTTAAATTGTCAGTGAATATTTCGTGTCCTTATGTCTCAAAAAGGACGAAACAAATTGAATGAGTGAAGTAATGATATCATTATTAGTTAATTTCCAAAATTTCAGTTGACAACTCAACTGTTGCAATTTTCTTCAGTTGATAGCTAACAGGTATTGATTGGTTCTTTAAAAAATCGCAAAATGTCTCAAGCAATCAAAAGAAAAGGAGTACCAAAATCAAACGTGAATTACTCGCACGCTTTTTCCTTCGCTGGGAGCCGATTTGTTTGCATTTGCTTCAAGTTCTGATCGGTTCTTTAGATTGGCTCCGTTGTGTTCTGTTGTGTTTGGCGTAAATGATGTTTTAACGTTTGCTTTAACTTCACTCAATTGAAAATTGCTTTAAAAGACCCAGGTTTGTTACTTAGCTAACGGTATAAATCTATGCCATTTCTCAGTTAACAGACAATGCATTCGGCAGCGGGTGCTTACGATTTAGATTTTCCAGATTTCAGTCATGCTAGCTGGAACCAAAATCTGAACAAGTAAATCAGTCAATTCAAATTGTTTTTATGTTTATCTGTGACAAGTTTCAGACAATAACCTGAAGGATTCAACTGGTTATCTTGACCTTTCGGGTTGCAAAGATAGTTTTACAAGAGAACAGAAGGTCGAATTTTGATCTCCTGCATGGGTTTGTATCCTCTCTGAGCAGTGTATTTGTGACACGGCAGCCCTAGTTCAGTTCAAATCCTTGCCTACGCTATAACAATAGCAGTCGCTTTTGCCATTTACGAAATATTTTAAAAATTGCAATTTTATGTTTTATTTGCAATGACGTATTTGCTTATTTGAGTGGAGTGCATGCAAACTAGCAGATTAAGCTAAAAGTCTGACATTATCCACTATTTATTTTGTTTTGTTTTTTATTCTTTTATATTCTTTTATAACATTTTTTTATATTTTGACGATCCTTTAAAGACGCACTCTCCATTTAAATGCCTTTCAGATGTTTCGACAAGGACTTAATAGTCTACTGACGAAGAATCATTTCAACTGAAGTTGTATGTTTTCTTCTAAAAACAGATACGCCTTGGTTATCCCTGACCTCCTGAGATCGCCAAATAGCTTTCACATGTATGGTCACACTTCAGGATTTCATTCACAGCTTCATAAGTTAGAACCACCTTGTACAGCATGATAAACAGTACCATAGGAAAGTACTGCTCGGTTTAACAGCTTTCAATAAACGGTCATTCGCGGTCATATTATATAATTTAAAGTTTGATCCCAGGAGGAACAGGGTTGAGATACTTTAGGCTTAAAATTTAGTAAAATGATGCAAAATACAAAATTTAATCGGGGATGTAAATGAGAAAATAAATATAATTTGATGTTTTGACAGATAGCAGCGACACAATTTTGACACTGAGGAAGATTTCAAAAATGGTATACTTGCCATTTTAAACATCAATTAGAAACAAATTGACTTAAATTAATAAATTATTAAATAGAATTTATTTAAAATTATTTACTATCAAATTGATTCAGAATTAAGATACATAAATGTTTTAAAGTTTTTACCTTGTAAGGTGCATTACATCATCTAAGTTAAAATTGAATGTGCAATGTCGTGTGCATGTATTACGTTTTTATAGAATTTTTAAAATACCTTGGTTTATAAAGTTTTTATGATTATCGTTGTTTAAGTGAAACTAGAGTTAAAAAGTTGTAATTCAATATTTAATAATTGCATCATCTCTGTACAGAGATTTAATTCATAGAGATTTAATCTCAAGTAATGCAATGAAATAAATATGATTAATTAAAACTTTGTGTGTTCAATTCGGTTTATGAATAGTTTGTGCAGAGAAGCGTTAAAGGGTACCCAAACAGCCAAGTTCCCCAAAGGTTTTAGCCCGGGGAGGGAGGGGGGTACTCAACAAAGTTTTGTATGGGGATGCTCCGCCCCGAGGTCCAAACCCTTACCCTTTCATATACCGATTTTGACAGAAAAGGTACCCCTTTCATATACCTTTCATTGAAAATGGTACCCCTTGAGAGCTTTTACGTGCGTCTGTTTGATATATTTTGAGGGGCCATTTTTATAATACTTAAATGGCAGTTTTCCTCTACCTTTTTTATGCTTCAACGGCGTGGCTTCGCTTCCCTTTCCTATTCTTCGTGAAATCCCTACCCTTTCCTATATTTCAACCCTTTCATATACCTCTAGCCTCAAAAAGGTACCCCTTTCGGGCGGAGCATCCCCGTATAGCCCATTATAGGGAGTAACCGCCCCCCCCCCCCCCGGGGGGGGGTTTAGAAAGTCGTGTTTATATTTTTGACGATTTAATGCCATTTTTAAGGGATTTTTGTATCAGCTACCAATTTTCCATCTGTTTGAATGTCCTAGCTGAAAATTAAACAGGCCGAACGTATTTAATAGGCTATACAAATTCTTTTCTCTGTAAACGTTACCTCAAGTATGATTTCTGAGTATTTTTTTAATGGAGATATATATGCCTCCGGAAATTGTAAGCTGGACTTTCTCAGAACTAAAAACAGCATTTTTCACCCTCTCGAAACCGTCAGGTGTAGTTTATATTGGCTCCTAAAACATCAGTTTTTACATTTCCGGTTTAATCGAGAATTTCATCTAATTTTAATCCGAAAATCTGAGGGAGGTATGAGCATCCAGGACAGCTATTTGGCGAAACAATTCATTGGGTACAGTTGATCCTTGATGTTATGTAAAGAAGTTCATTCACGTCCGGCTCATGTTACCTTAAGTAACAATGCGTGTAAGAAGTAGGCAATGCTCTATTGTTCCGCGGCATTTCGCTTTCCCCACATAAGATCGTTTAGGTTTTAGATTGAGTTGGTTAATTTCGCGGACGACATAACAATGTTCGTTAGCGATAAATCTTCGTTTTTTAATCTTATGGATAGTGTGAAACATTTTAGCAGATACTCAGGATTGAACATGAACCGTGAAAAAATCGAAATCCTTCCACTGGGCAACATGGATCTTCATCACAACGACATGGGGTTTGAAGAAATAAAAAAATTTGTAAAAATTTTACGTGTATTTTTCACAAATGACAAAGTACTGTTTATTAAAAAGAATTTTGAATCCATCGAAAAGTCTGTCAAAGAACTTCTACATGGATGGAGATGGAGAGGACTCACGTTGATTGGCAGAATTCAAGTCATTAAATCATTTGCCATCCCAAAAATTCTTTACCGCGCGACTCTTATTGCATGTGATAAAGACTCAATACAAAAACTTAATTCAATTCTGTTCTCCCTCGTATGGAAAGGTAAAGACAAATTGAAACGAGCGGCACTGATAAACCCAATAGAAAAAGGAGGCCTGAGTATGCCTGATATTAATTCAATGATTACGACACAAAGAGTTATGTGTATAAAAAGATATCTGGATCCTTACCCAGCAGGCTGGAAAATTTTTTTGGATTCGTACCTAAAAATCGTTGGAGGGAAATTTCTCTTTCACTGCAATTTTGATTACAAAAAGCTTTCGATTACTGTCCCCTATTTCTATAAGGAGTGTCTTATGTCATGGTCCTCTCTAAATGAGAAAAACCCGTCCACATTTGAAGAAATTATAAATGAAGTTTTGTGGAATAACAAGAATGTTTGTATCGAAAACAAATCTGTTTTCAGCAAAAGACTAACTGAATGTGGTTTCTATAAAGTTGGCGACCTTTTCGACACTACAGGAGAGCTTGTGTTGGGAGGGGAATCGCGAAGTCTGAGTATCTCTCCCGTTGATGTCTTCCTATTATTTAGTATATATAACGCGCTTCCACTAACATGGCGCAACATCTTAAACTTAAATAGGAATTTAATATCAATTCATACGCAACAGTTGAACCCAACAACCTTTCATCTCTACATTAACAACGATGAATACAATCTGGAGAAGGTTAAATCCAAAACACTCTATCGCATTTTGGTCTCGAAAATTAAAATTGCAAAAAATCCAACATCGGTCAAAAAATATGAAGAAACCTATAACACTGATTGTTTTCAATTAAATTGGAAAGCTATATTCCTTTTACCTATTCAAATAACCTTGAGCACTAAACTGCGCGAATTTCAATACAAAATATTAAATAGGATCATGTATACAAATGATATGCTTTTCAAGTTTAAAAAAGTCGAATCTCCTTTGTGCTATTGGTGCAAAACAGACATCGAAACTCTTGAACACTTTCTTTTCCAATGCCCAAGAGTTAGACTATTTTGGAATGAAGTGGAAATCATATGTAAACATAAATTAAAGCTTACCAAGCATTTAGAAATTAGAGATGTTATTTTTGGAATTGATAATCTAGAAAGTAATAGCAAATTAATTAACTATATTATCTTGGAAAGCAAATATCTCCTTCACTTCTGTAAACTTAGTAACAAGATTTTAACTCCACAATTATTACTCGAGCGAATTAAAAATACATACCAAATAGAATACTCCATGGCGAGCGAGAGAAACAACCTTAGTTATCACTATCAAAAGTGGGAGACCTTAATCGCTCTTATTTATTTTAGATTTTTGTCACCAAATATATCATTTTTTATCTCAATTCAAGCCGCTTTAATTATAAATTATACTACTTTAGGCAGTTTTTTCGTACATTTGTCATTTTTGTGTTTTTAGTTTCTTTCTCTTTCATGTACTTAGATTGTGTAAATGTGTTTAAATGTTAGTTTTCTTACAAATGTAATATAGACAAAAATAAATAAAATACAAAAAAAACATAAGATCGTTTAGGTTTTTTTACTGAGAATGCATCAACCTATGGACAACATGTTTTTAAATTAAATGTACTGGAACTTTATTTCAAAGTGATGTTTCTTTTGTGCTACAAGATTTCATCCAATCGTGAAACTCCAAAACAATGGCGAAGAAAGGCTTCTAATTTTACATGTTTCCCACATAGAATTTTGGTTGCATTAAAGCTCTGAATAGTTTTCACTAAAAGGAATCAATTAGTCAACTAGAGGGAAATAAATGCACTACCTGGTTAAGTTATGGTAGAGTTCTACGTTTTAGCCAATGAGGTGGACGGTTTCAACAATATCACAATTAACACCTTTCTGCATTCCCTGCCGTTATGTTGCCTACGTCTTATTGATTTCCATTAAAAGTTTTCGGATATGAACAGTTCTCATTTCCAAAACCCCAAGGTGATAATTTACAATACACTGTATTCTGCTGTGACAGGCATAGGCCCGTCTTCTATACTTACAACTCATTTGTCACGTGGTTCGGTGCAACTCGGTTGGATAAAAAAAGAGCGCGAAAAAAATATTATCGTGAAATAAGGGCGCGTTTTTCATTTATTTCATTACACATATTGGCAATTTGACACCACCGCGATGTCATTCCATAATCCTCTATTTCCACCAGGGGAAAAGTTTTTAATTCCAAGTATGTTTGAGGTGGGGCTTAGGCGTATTTAATTTGGGGCACAGCAGCACATGAACTAACCATATTATGAACAACAAGAGGCTGCAAGCTGATATATTTTAAACATGATAAGATGTCCGACATGGAGAAAAGTTACTCCTTTCATTCAGTCATCGTTCCTGCAAACCACGTTGTTTACTATTGAATGTTTTGTAAATGAAGGCTGTACCATGAAGCCAGTGATTCTTCTAAGTCTCATATATACCAAACGTGAACATTAATAATGTAAGTAGGGTTATAGGAGTTGTTGTCGTGACACTTCAGTTGACACCGTTTTACCGGAAGTGGGAGTAGCCGGAAGTCACTAAACAGGACGTCTATGAACCGGAAGTGCACAATTTAAAATATGCGTGCATAAATTTGCATGCAAAATCCCCCCCCCCCAAAAAAAAAAGAAAAATAAGAAGAAAAATAAGAAAAACGGAGCCCATTTTATAACTCATGCCGCTACGCGCATGAGTAATAAAGCGGACATAGGATGTTATAAGAGTGGGAAGCACAGTACAGGGGGAGGGGCTTATGGTAATACCATTCACCACTACACTAAGTATTTCTATACTAGTACAAAGTCAATTGAAAGCACCCTCACGAGGGTGGGGAGAGGCTTATGGTAATACCACTATAGCTACACTATGTATTCCTGTACTACTACAAAGTCAATTGAAAGCTCCGTCAGGAGATTAGATTCAATTTTTTGCTTTTTCCATTCTATAAGTATATCTATTGTAATCTAGTTTTTATCGATTTATCCTTTTTTTCATTTTTTCATTTTCACTAACTATTGTATGTATCCATATATTTTATTAGCTTCTATTGTCATATTGTATTTATATTTAGAGAGGGCCACAAGTTCATTAGCTTTGCTATTATGTGTTACCCTCTTAAAATAAAGTCTTTATTTATTTATTTATTTATTTATTTAGGGTGGGGAGGGGCTTATGGTAATACCACTACACTATGTGAAAATACAAAACTGAAAGCAAGGCTGGCACTACGGCAAAGGGCAGATTTATTAATAGCCAATATTTCGACTAATACTAATATTAGTCGAAATATTGGCCATTAATAAATCTGCCCTTTGCCGTAGTGCCAGCCTTGCTTTCAGTTTTGTATTTTCACATTCAAGTGACGCCTGGCACGAGATCTTTCACAAGAAAGATCCGGCAACTACCAGCAAGTTTAATTTCTGCGTCGTGTGGACCTCTGCATTCAAAGGTTTTACTACACTATGTATTCTGTACTACTACAAAGTCAATTGAAAGCTCCCTCAAGAGGGTGGGGAGGGGCGTATGGTATTACCATTCACCACTACGCTATGTATTCCTGTACTACTACAAAGTCAATTGAAAAAACCCTCAGGAGGGTAGGGGAGGGAGGTTAATTATGCCAATACCACTACACTATGTATTTCTATACTTAATACAAAGTCAATTGATAACTCCCTCAGGAGGGTGGGGAGGGGCTTATGGTAATACCACTATGTATTAATTATCTACTACAACATAGTCAATCGAGAGCACTCTCCGGTCTTGTTTAGCTGACAAACTCTTTTATTTAGTCACAATACCTGAACAGCAAGAGATGGAAAGTTTTAATTTTAAACTGAGAAAATATAAGTAACTGCTTTCCCAACACAAAATATACGGACATTCTTATCTTGTATTTGATTTGATGAAAGAAGTGCGCAAAACAGAAAAAAAAACCGTTTATTTTACCATGAAAGGAGGGACGTGATTTTGGAAAGTAAAAAGTACAAAGTACAAGGGGAAACACCAGTTCGTCCAAATGTGACAGGCTGCAACGTACGAAAATTCGGAACCAGACAATTTTCACGTAACAAAATATAAATACCGTACTTTAGAATCGCGTAAGAACAACTGATAATATAAGATTTTAATCCAGGAAAAAGGAATTGATAGAAGTAAGGCAAGGTAGGTCAGCTGTAAAAGTGTTCGGCATCGTTTAGGGGTTCTTCGGCTTGCATTTCCGGGACGTTGGGGGTAAAGGAAACTCTCCTGGGTTTGTTGGGTGTGGTCGTCATCGGGGGTGCTCTCCTCCCCATAGCCCCTGGTGCTTGCATGGTGCTGGCTTGAGGAGCAAAGTTCATAATCTGCGATGCTGCATATGCTTTAGCCCACATGTTGGTCATTGCTTGTTGTGAATACTGCAACGCTAGTAAAAATGACAAAGCAAAAAAAAATCATCATCCACATCTCGTATACTGTCTGATTTCGTGTGGAATTTGATTCTATAGTCGATTGGCGACGCAACCAAGAAAGGTCTTCTCCGTAAGCGCCGCGTACAATTTGTAGCTGAGATGTTCAAGCGACATAAAAAAAAATCTTAACTGACCTGGCCAAACGGAAACTCAAGTTAACAGAAGTTTAAAAAATGTCTACTTGCGGACAATTTTGTCTTGATAGACGCACAAGTAGGAATACTATACGTTCACTTGCGCCACCTGGCATTTGGGCGATCTAATGGTTAAAAAAAACGTGCGCGAACTTGCGGAAAAATTTGAGTTCAATCTGAGGGAACGCAAGTAAATGAAAGTCGTGGTCGAACAAAATCGCAAGTTATAACAACATAAGGCAATTAATTTTTTGCGACTCCCTTTGACCAAGGCCTTTGTGAGGTAATTTTTTCAAACACTTTGACTGGTTAAGAAACAGTATACCGCATTCATACAGCATGCAGCAAAACACAAGAACGAATACGAAGCATCTCACATCTCAAACGTTTTCAGCGGAAGATTACTCTAAGTCAGCCCCATGACACCGAACAATAACCGAAGACCTACCTGGAGCACCCAACCTCATCTGCATGTTAGACGGCCTCTGTCCCATGTGTATTGCAGACTGTCTCTGTCCCATTGGCATTGCTGACTGTCCTTGTCCCATGTGCATTGCGGACTGTCTCTGTCCCATGTGCATTGCGGACTGTCTCTGTCCCATGTGCATTGCGGACTGTCTCTGTCCCATGTGTATTGCGGACTGTCTCTGTCCCATGTGCATTGCGGACTGTCTCTGTCCCATGTGCACTGCGGACTGTCTGTGACCCATGTGCATTGTGGACTGTCCCTGGTTGGGGTACTCTGTCATGGGAATATCTATACCGGAAACACAGAGTGTACTATAACGTTATTTTTATATGCAGCATTTACTTTAGGAAGATTGGTTTACTGTTTTATTACATTGCCACTTATACTGAAGAATAAGAGAAATGGTGTTCCCGTTGGCATAAATCGCCCTTTTACAGCTGATACATCCAACCTACTTAAAAGAACGACAGCGAATGGACAAGACTTCATTTTGCAAAATAACAAGTGCTCAACAAACAGCACAAAATGAAACTTCTGCTCAAGAGCGTTCAATAGGCCATTTCCGAGTTGCTTTTTGGCTCGTTATCAAAGCAAGGCTTGGTGCACAACCTTTTATATGAAAATTAGTTTTCATTCACATGTAAATAAAAACTAATTTTCACATGAAAGGTTGTGCACCAAGCCTCACTCTGATAACGAGACAAAAAGCAACTCGGAAATGGCCTATTAATAGTCACACTTCAAAGAACAGACGTCTACAGGATATCGCTATTCTAATGTATAAAGCGAAATATGATCTCTGCCCATCGTATGTTCAAGGACTGTTTAAGAAGAACAATAGTCGATATAATTTAAGAAATAGTGACTTAATTATACCTGCAGTTAGAGTAGGTTTAATACAGTTGCTCGTGGCATCATAGCTTAAAATATCTTGGTTCGTTTTTTTGGTCCAAATTAGACAAAGAAGTTAGAACCATAAATTCGTTAAATATTTTCAAGAATACATTTAGAAAAAAGAACCTTGAAGACTTAATGCAATAGGTTTCATTTGGATGGTCGCACTATAAGGCTGACTCGTCCCCAGTCGTCTTTCTAGATAAGACGCGGGAGACGCGCGTGGGGAATAGACGCGGAACGAGAGAAGCGCGACCGAAGGGGTGATGGGAAGGAGGAAAAGGGACCCCCTCGACCGCGCTCCTCTCGTGAATTAAGAGACGACTGGGGACGAGTCAGACTATAAGGTGTTATCCATAGAATCAAAAGGTAAAAACACTACGGTACTAAAATGAGCGAAGGTTTGGTTTTGAGTGAAATCTGCATGGGCTGACTGTGACACAGGAACACTAACCTGGCTCGAACATTTCCATGTCATCTAAATCAACCTGCCATTTGTCATTCTTCCTCTTACACAGACAACATATAGTGATGATTATAATCAGTATACCACCACCAACACCACTAGCAGTGGCAATCAGAGCGCTAATGTTCAATCCAAGAAATGTGAACAATTTGGAGCGTTTTTTCGGCTTTCTCGCCTTGAAAGGAAGCAGGAACGGATTTGGGCGCCCTAACTCGCCACCAAAACACTCCCGATCTCGCTTACAGCTTGGATGGTCTAGAAGTGAGCCATCCGTCATCTTCTTATGGCACCAGACGCAGCCGAAGATCTCATTGCAGTCGTGTTTAGATTTGTACTGACTGCAGTGAGCTGTGATGCACTCGCCGAGGTCATCTGGGTGTGCTGGGAGGGGTTTGCGGGGTTTTAAGGGTGGCGAGGGTGACGCGCACACTGGAAGGTCGCTAAAAATACAAAGACATAAATGAAAACAAAATAACAACCATTTAACCAACGAATCTATCAGTTAATAATGAATAGATCACATGAACTGAGGGTCCGTGGAATCGCTCCTTTCTTTGTTACCCATAGGTGAAATTAATCGTCAATCCACCGTAGGAAAAAAGATGGCGGCCGTTCATTTTACCACAATACCTTGCGGACCTAACACAGCACATAAGGCACAAAGAAAGCCAAATTTTTACAGTATTTGTTTCAGTGCTAAGGACAATGTGTAGACCAGGTTTGAAGGTTTTATAACTTTTCTTTACATTTTTATGGACGTTAAGGTTTTTATGCGCTAAGAATTATGGGTAAATGTACCAGTCGCCATCTTTTTTCCTACCGGGGATTGTCAACATTTGAGTATTTCTTTCAGTATTAATTTCTATATTAAAATTTCTCAATCTTCTCGAAGAAGCATTCGACAACATGGAGGTTGACCATGGTCGTTGACCATGGGCTGTGGGCTAAATGAGATGCACGGCCCCAGATCGAAGATTTTGAACGTTTTTTGGTCATTGCATGACAGCAAAATCGTGACATTCCAATGGCCGCATGACCTGGATGCGCCTTCAAGTTAGTTTCATATAGAACTTTGCACAAGTAATTAACATTATTCAAAGGTTAGTTTGTAAGTCATAATTGTTTAAGTTCTCCTGCACTTACCGAAATGTTATCAACTCCGTGACTCTTTTCGTAACAACTACTAATATAAAATTTTTATCAAGTTTAAAGGAGCTATGTCATGGTGATTTTGAGGTTTTGAAGTCAAACTGCCCTAAATTAAAACTAAGTACCTTTGTCGTACATGAAATGCCTATAGAAGACTAAGAGAAAGATATCAAGTGAATTTTGGAAGAGAAATAAACCATAATTAGATTTTTAAGGAGTTTTTCAAGACACAAGGCGATAAACTTGAAAAAATTGGCTCAATTTTTTCAAGTTGCAATCCATTTCCATCCTGGCCATCTGCAGCCCAAGGCACTTATTTTTACTCTTAGAGTGCTAGTTGAATAATTTTAAACAAAACTGGACTGTTATTTTTGGGTTTCCACTGATAAAAGTAACACTACAAAAGGTGACATAGCCCCTTTAAGCTTTTGGCCAAGTTTCACATCACGTGTTGATAGACTACCCCCACCCCCTCAGTTTACGGATGTACCCATCTCACTTACCGTCCACCTGTGATGTTGGCATTGCAGATGTCATAATCCAAGCGAGTTCTGCAAGGACACTCGCAAAACTGGTCACTGTCCGATTTGCAGATATCTTGGCATGGACAAGAGAATGTGTTGGTTAGGCAACTTGCTTTTGCTACACGTATCACAAACACGTTTGTGTTTCGTAGCTTGACAATTTTGTAATTTTCACATCCTTTTCTGTTGATATTACCCTCGTAGGTTTCGTCGTCCAAAGCAACCTAAAAAAAGAAAAATTTATATATTTTCTTGAATGGCTATATTTTTTTTCAAATGGCGTTAGATGTTAAGGTTGCACTCCAACCCTAAGAACTGCCTAAGAAGTTTCATTTGAATGGTCACACCAGAGTATTTCGTTGACAAGTTCAAAAGTTACAATTACATTATATTTCTCCTTACTTGACTCTAGAAGAAAAAGAGTTAATTAACATACCTCATAAAATCGCTGCAGTTTCAGAAGGTTAAAGTTCCGGCATGCCCGCCTTTTCATCACTTTATTCTTGATCAGGTCCTGTGCAATGGCCCCAACCATCTCAGTGATGTGTCTACCTATAATCTACACGATAAGATAAAGATACGTTACATAATTTAAGACACCAATTGTTACAGTCGGAGAACAATAAACGTTTGCTTCTTCGGAAGGTGCATAAACTATTTTTTCCTTTTTTAATCCAGTTTTCCGTGATTTAATATCCTAGTGAAACACTCTTCCTCGTATGAATGTGAATATACGAAAATCATACATTTGAACTGCGGATAAACATGAGTGAAATTTGTGATCCTCGCAGTGTGCTCTCAGCTTAAGCAGTTGAAAAAGCAACCTGGAAAAAATTCAGGCTTGAACGTTCAAGCCTGAATTTTTTCCAGGTTGCTTTTCCAACTGCTTAAGCTGAGAGCACACTGCGAGGATCACAAATTTCACTCACTCTTCCTCACGTTTGATACTTTAGGTGATAATGGTCTGGAACTACATTTCCCCCCCCCCCCCCCCCTCGCACACTTTCCTTCCTTCACCTTCTCCTATTTTCCATTCCTCTAGATGATTTGCGTAATTATTAAGGACGCCTGGACGCTAGGTTTAATGACTTTTCAATTACATACCTTGGATGAATCGTTGAAGACATTTTCAAAGGCCGGATGATAAACAATGTAGCCATTATTGTCCATCAGAAAACACTGCCTCCCATTATAACTACACCTTTTTCCGATCTTCTTTGCCCACAACGCTCCGAGACTTGAGACAGTGATATCCCCTCCTACTACACCAAACACCTTCTCCACGGAATGCTTTGTTTTTAGAGTGTGGCTGATTGACACAATGTATCCCGCCCCCAGGGGGTCTAGGTAAGGATGTGTTAGGGTGACTAAACCTTCATTAGCAACAGCGCTAATAAACCTAACAAGAAAAAGAAAGGTACGGTTGAATATCAGGTAATGAACTAATCTGATCCCCAGTACCACCCCGTTGGGCTCTTGAGGCTGAGCTGGCCTCGTCGGTGGTCAGATATGGTTCGTTTGCGCATGCGTTTAGCTAGCCAATTACATGTTTATTTTGCACTCACTGCAATTACTATAGACTGTCTTTCCGTTATAGCAATGATAATAATAATAATCTAATCTTTAGCCAGGGTGAACCCATCAGCTGAAACGCTGGTATTAACGGGTGCCCTGGTTACAACATAAAAGATATTACGTGTGTTTGCCGAGCTCTTTTTTTAACCGAGTGTGGTGTTTGGATATCCGATCAAACACTCTTTTGAGTGTTTGATATAGCTTCTAAAACCATTAATAATTCTTGGAGAAATTCAAAGCAAAAGTTCATCATATTCCATGGTAATTAATATCACATATCCAAACGTCATTCACGGTAGTGATTTTATTTGCTCAAAACCTGATGAATTATTAATGAGTTTGAGAAGCTTATTTGGAAGGTGATCTATTACGGTTATTTTCCAGCTTACCACGGGCGAATCACGTGATCAAAATTTGTTGGCAGGGGTGCACCAGGGAACAAGCGTAGAACGCCACTGTAAGTACCAATGTAGCGACGCACGAGTCTAGTGGTGAAATTTTTATAATCCATGGAGCCCCATACAGCGTCTTCAATATGCGAGGTGAAGAGTGCTACCTGGGAACAATAACCCAATTTACAGTTGTCTACTTAGTGATCTGGCCTTTGAGTGATAGTGAGGCTAGAGTTAACCTTGTTTTGATAAAACCTTTCTGCTTTTCATATAGGCTCGATTTCCGCCGATCTCTCGATTCCCGAACAGCGGCTAGTAATCGAGCCTACTTTTCATATGTAAATCATTTTGTTCTTATGCTAATCTGCAGTTTTTGTTCAGCATGATTTATATTTGAAAAGCAGGAAGGTTTGTCACTCTAAGATCAGGGTGACTATGACACAACTGTAAAATGGTCTATTTTGTTTTTAAGTAGTAAATATGGGCGAAAAGAAGAATTTCGAATTTGCGGGTATTACAAATTTGATCGGTCGTGCTTCTAACCTGGCCGAACACTAACTTACGACTGTCATCCGAATCTTCCTGAAGATTTTAAAGGATTTCTTGTGTGTCATTTTTAAAGTTTTCGATTTTCCTTTAATGATACCGGAAAAAGGCTACCTAGCTAACTGGGAAACGAGCCAACTGGTTGACGAGCCGGCTAAATGGAAAGATCAGTCACTCAGAAAGATCAGTCAGCCGGCAATTTGGCTGACTGATGGTTGGTTGAGAGACAAGGGTGAGCTGACAAAAAAGAACATTTTTTTTTTCTACCAGCTCACCTTAAAATTAATCAAATTGAATCTAAAATAGTATAATTACTATTTTCTAACAAAAATAATCATTTTAGTGAGTTTGTTCGTTTGTCCTCCTCTGCTCTTCTACCTTCAATTTATTAAGTTCACTCGTACCTACTTGCTTTCTCGTTATCCACAATTCTATTCTATCGATTTCTCCTCTTCTCCACCTCTACCCCCCCCCCCCCCACCACCACCACCCCCCTCCAAAAATAAATGCCCTATACTACTAACTACATACCTTTGGAATTTTCTCGTTCAAAACACTATCGCTTACGGGGGCACGTTCATTGATTCCATTTAGCAACTGCTCTACATAGCGCCGAACAGCACTTGGGCTTTCTTCGTCTTCAAAAAAATCGGATGGGTCCCGAAATGCTTTAGCACTCAATTGAATAACCGAACGATCTAGAAAGAATGTAAACAGTCATACACTAGTTTGTACACTTAATATATAGTTCATATGTACCACGATTATTAAACGGTATAATTCTTTCAAAATGTATATTAAATGAAATTGTTTCAATCACACAAAGAAAGATTCAACTGGCACTGTGTCATTCAGAAACACTCCTAAGGCATCATTAGGGGGTTATCGAGATCACGGTTATGTAGCTAAAGGATTCAACGGATCAAGATATCTATGGAAAATAGGATATAAGATAATAACCCTCAGATGCAAGGGGGATGCCATCTACCTCTTAAGGTTTTTCTCCGTCTTTTTGTCATAATACATAAATTATAATAACTATGCAAATGCAAAAAAGGGTGGGAAAAAGTAAGTTGTTTATATTCACCTGCATAAGACAAGGTGTCCGTGTGATAACAGGTCTTAGCCTCGGGTAACACATCCATGCGATGATAAGCTGTTGGATGAGCGCTGGCGCCTGAAGCTGTGAGATTAGAAATAGATTCAGCTTTTGCGTCCAACAAAAATGATTTCTTTATCGACCATAGATCATTTTCAGGAATCAAACAGTGTACGATTCAAGTCAAAAACAAAATAAGGAAAGTGCGACATTTCCCCAGGATTGAAGCCCCTGTTTCAAAATCCGAACCTTTCCCGTTTTCAGGGCTGCTATAAGACAACTTCTGATTTACCGTACTACTGTGTTAAAGCTCGAAAATGATTTCCGCTATTGGCGCATGCTACGTGTATTTTCCTTTAGTTTTGATTGCTTTATTGAATTGTTTTCGTGTGTTATAACTGAGCAGAGAGCCAGATTACTTCGGTTTTGGCTTTATGGCAATCACAACTGAAAATCGCTCTTAATGATAACACTTACCTATTGGAGTATACCTGTACAGGTAGTTGTGGTCTTTCTTTTCAAGAGCAACACACACAGTGTATTCCTTCTTTCCAACATCAAGAGGCTGACAATAATATACGAAGTTCACAGTTACACTTTTAACGCCATCTCCTCGTAATCCTCCTCTGGGCATATGATACTGTCGGTTATTGATTTCCTTTTCTATTGGGCTGTAAGAGAAAATCAATACGTAACCTGGTAACGAATATTCTAAAGCCTGGATTTCACTTGAACAAACAATTAACCCTTTGACTAACATACAGTTAAAGAAATGTCCCAAACTTCGTTTTGTGAAATACTGAAAAAGACCGCACCATTGGAAAGTAATGCTCAGTAGCTTTCATTTGAATGGTCACATTTCAGGACAGACTCAAAAGTTAGAGTAGGCTGTGAACAGGCTTCTTTTTGGGGAATTGGGTTAGGTCCGCGCTCGGCTCGCTCCGCTCACCGAATATAACAAAAACTGAAAGAAGCCTGTTCACAGGCTAAAGTTAGAGCCACCTTGTGAAGCATGACAAGCAGGACACGCGTTGTAACGTGGAAGAGGCTTATCGTGGGCAATATAAAGCTTTCCTTTTGTTCGAGTAATTGGCTGGAAACGAGTTGCCTGTCACGATATGTCATTCACTGAGGTCACGTTTGGTGACAAAAATGGATTGAGCAGGAGGGGATCACCTGGGAACTAAACTGAGCAAAATACCTTGCAGGTTTATCGGGTACAGCTGACTTCTGAATCTCCCTGAACAGTTCCTTGAATTCGTCTCCTTGTTCAAGTTCCAGTATGTTCACAACATTAGTATCCTCAGTGACTGTCTCTATTGTAGGTAGTATTGGATGACTCAGTACCACACCCGTCTGAGTGTGAAATAAGAATGCGTAAGACTTTGATCCAGCGCCTTTTGTGAAGTATTGAACTTCGGACACAAGGTCTGTCATGGGGATATCCACGCCGGCTACACCTTGTAGTTTGTTTTCTTTGTCTAACACAGCGCTCGCCGCTGTTATCATGTAACCTGTTGAGAAACAGTTGGTAGATAAATATATAAACTTCTAACACAAAACCGTCAGCCGACAAATGAAATATTTTTTTTATCGTTAACCTTCAACGGATGTTGCGGCTTTTCAGTTTCAAATGGATAAAAATTTAATCGCGCGTCAACCAGTAAAAAATGGGGTTAGCTATTTACCCACTGATGGATTGAAAATAAAATTTCACCGTCGCTGTTAACATGCTACCTTTTGCACCGTGAGCCGGCGGCGTCAAAGCCACATCCCTAATAATAACCTCTTATGGACCTTTTGAATTGCAACCGTGATGTAAAGTAAACTTACTTGTCTATGGGATCAACAAAGCGATCGATACATGTCTTACGCGGACGAGGGCAGGAGAAAATATAGGGTGCGATTTTGAGGGCACGTGCACGAGGAGTGTTCGCCTTTTCATGATCGCCTGCTACGTAAGATAGCAGAGACAAAGCTCGAACTTCCGATCTTCAGCTGGAAATCTATGTCACCATTTTTAGTGAAACTTCAAAAGGCCAAAAGACATATTTATATCAGTGAAATCCCAAAAATAAGGGTTCAGTTTTGTTTAAAGTTATTCTACTAGTGCTCTAAGAATAAACATAAGTGTCTTGGGCTGCAGATGGCCAGGATGGAAATGGATTGCATCTCACCACTTTTTTTGACTTGGAAAACTCGTTAAAACGTCGATTATGGTTTCTTTTCTCATCGAAGATTCACTTAATATCTTTCCCTTGGCGTTCTATAAGTATTTTGTTCTAAGTTCTAATTTGAGGCCGTTTTGTCCCAAAAACCTGAAAATCATCATCACATAGCTCTTTAACACCAGATCAACACCACCACAATCTTAAGGTTGATAAAAACAATAAGGCTTTATCACCAAGTCCCCACGCGTCCACATAAGGCTGACAGAACACGACGTCATCGGTGCCTGCTGGGGTGACTTCCGTCAGATAGTTGAAATAAGGTCTAAGCTTGGAATAAGAATCATCCTTTGCTTGGGCGGACGTTAATATTCCATTCTGAGAAAAAAAATAAAGGCAATAAATAACGCAACTTTATTACATTTCCGCAAACATCTATGACTTTGAAAGAAATTTAGCATGCGTAGCTGAAGGTTTTGTTTGCGCGAGAAATTGCAAAGACGCGTCCATGCCAGTCGCTCGATCCGTCAATCTTCCAATCCATTCAGCACAAAATATGACAGTCTTTCTATTGGTCTATCTGTCTGTTGGTCTATCTGGCTGTTGGTCTATCTGTCTGTTGGTCTATTTGTCTGTTGGTCTATCTGGCTGTTGGTCTGTCTGTCTATTAGTCTATCTATCTGATGGTCTATATGTCTGTTAGTTTATCTGTCTGACAGCCGTTCTGCTTGTCTTTAGTTTGCCCTTACCGTAGCCCGAGTTAGCTCTTCCAAGAATTTATTGTATTTCTTCTCTTTTCCAAAACTCAATGTCAAAAGTTTCAAGCTGGTTTTGTTAAACTCTTTTCTAAACATCTCGAACTCTTCTTTCACTGCTCCCACAATAATTTCCTCAACCGCTCTTGTCTTGCGTCCTCCGTCCGTGAACAGTAGTATCATGGAGGGCCTGGTAACTATTGACGGCGCTGAGTTGTTCAGGGTGTGTCTCAGAATCTGGAAGGCTTTCTTGAAGGCTTTGATGAATCGAGTTCCACCTGATCACGAAAACTAACAACTGGTTAGATAGTTCCAAATAGTTTTAGCTCAGTTTCATATAGGAAAACGATCCATTGAATATCTCGGACCTAAACTTTGGAGTAAGTTCTCGAATAGAGGTTTTGCACGGCAGCCATGTTGCATGGCAGGAACAATGAAAATGTTTTGCATTAGAAAGAACATTCTTTCCAATAGGGAAAAGAATCTATTGTTTCTGCCATGCAACATGGCTGCCGTGCAAAACCTCTATACAGATAGATCGCTACATAATCATTGAATGTTCCCTTTCCTGACCTTTAGGCTGAAGGAGTTTTAGAAATGATTTGAAATATCTGGTGTTAAGCGTTCCAGCGTATGCCATGGTTGAGTTGTAACAATCATCCGTGTTCTTGTCGCCAGGCAAAGTTGTTGAAACGTTGAAAAAGATGACCGATACCTGAAAGGTTTAATTGAAGCAACTTAAAATAAGTTTATTACAATTCTTTCTATGAACCATTTGTATACCTTGGTGAAGAGACAATGTGGTGCAAAGTATATTTCATAAAAGGAAGAGACTTATATAGCGCACATATCACATGTCTCATGGCGCTTTGCATAGACTTATGAGAATGAGATCGGACGTCAGCTTATGAAGTTTATAAAGGCGCCTCAAGCAGCCGCTATTGGTCCATTGTTGATCTCATCTCCTCCACCCCACCCATGAACAATGTGTGGTACTGAGGGTGGTCACAGCCAAGGTTTTGTTACGTTAAGTTAAACAACACGACGCGCGCGGTGTCTGTTATTGAACATACTACGCTCCTCGCAGTGATAACTGGAGCTAAGAGGTTAGTGCGTTGGACCAATGATCTGCAACCTCCTACCCAAGGCTTTTCCGCTTTTAAATGGCGAGGCGGGCGTGGACACCACTGCACAGGGCGGCCAAAATACTCCAAAAATACTACAGCATTTTGTCGCATAAAACACTGATGGAATGTCATCATTTCTTTTGAACAAAGGTTTTAGATTTCCAGAAAAAAATTATTGTAAATTGTTGTAAATTATGAATTGTATAGTGTGGTGAATTAAATAAACCGAAACTTAAAACAAACACGACTGACAATCGCTGAAAAAAACTCCAGCGAAAACGCCATTACATCGCGTGTCACGTGATTACGTGTCACGTGATCGCGTGTCACGTGATAAAATATTCCATGAATCTTGGAGCATTTTGTCAGCCTTGTCCAGATGTTTCTACGCCCGCCCCGCCATTTTGAAAACGGAGAAGGCCCTGGGGAGGAGGTTGAATCGATCTCAGGCTTCCACCGCGGAGCTCCACCGCGGAGCTCCACCGCGGAGCTCCACCGCGGAGCTCCACCGCGGAGCTCCACCGCGGTCAAACGAGAAAATTTGCAAAAGTTAAGCAAAGTACTTCAAAGTTAAGGTTGTCATTTTCACTGTTTAAAGTTTAATATATTACCAATACACTGTACGTCAATTCACTAAACATTTTGAAAGTTTGCTACAAAAGTTTTAAGCGTTTGAAAACTGTGAACTGCAGAATAGTCCAGTTTCGAATTCGCTATGGTCGCTGAATGAAAGACGCATTTTTACAGGGTTAGCCTCAATCTGAAGTGATAAATTCACAAATTCAGGCGAGAAGATGACCTGTTCAGAGCTCTGTCTATTGTTTAATTTTCAAATTTCATGCACCTTCTGCCGGTATTTGTGAATATTTTACATCAGGTCGAGTCTAACCCTGTGTCATTGGTGTTTGAATTCAGCGGTAATTTTAAATACGAAAATGCCTTATTGTCGGCGCCATTTGCCAACACAATTTTGCTCAGGCACGAAGCGTTTTGGTCAGTTTTCAACGAAAAGATAGTTACATAAACTAATTATTTTATACATCCTTGCCTATGTTTCCACTTAATATTAAATGAAATCCCACTAAATAAAACGAAAAACGCCTCGTACGTTTGACCGCGGTGAATCTCAGACTACTTCTCAGACTGCCATTCGGTGGTTGACTCGTTCCCAGTCGTGTCTCGATTTATACCGATAGACCCGACTAGTGAAGAATCAGGTTCGGTTTGTCGTTTATTCGCGTCCTATTATCTACCGTTAAAACAATTCAGTTCATGTCATTTTTACCCTCGTAAGTGCCAGTGGGCCGAGCAGTCAAACATTACAAATATAACAAGGTTCAGCCTGATACGAACTGGCAGGAGGCAGACTACGGGATATTTGCAAGCGTGGCCAAGGAGTTGAACACAACAAATTGTTGAAAGAGTTACTGGCTGAATGACCAGGAAACTTGCTAAGCCTGTTTGTCCATCCATCTATGCTTGGATGAGCATAAATCGTTATTTCAATTTATATTATTAACTACATTTATTGAAATTGCGAATAAACTATCGAATGAGAAATAAACAGTAAATCCACGTTACCTTATCTGCTTGGTTAAGCGTAGTCAATACAATCTCAGCGGTGCTTTTAGCGGTTTCCAAGTTGTTATCGAAACCCATTGAAGTGCTGCAATCCAGGAGGATGATGATGTTCTTAGGTGACGGCGTTGCCGTGGTAACGTACCAAGGTCTTAGTCTGTTGTCGTAGCTATGACAATCAGAAGCTCTCACACCTGGATACCCGAAGAGGACTCCTTCCGCTGACCCGTAGTACTGCCACTTCACCTTTAAGGAAGCCTTTTAAATGCGGAATGAAAAGATGCCAGGTATAATAACAATGACAAGTGTTATGTCCGTGGGGGGAATTGGTAATGGGGTAATATCCAGGTATAATAACATTGACAAGTGTTATGTCCGTGGGGAGAATGGGTAATGGGTAATACCCAGGTATAATAACATTGACAAGTGTTATGTCGGTCCGTGGGGAGAATGGGTAATGGGGTAAGAAAGAGACGTGAATTAATTAAAGGGACACCGTCCCGGCTGAAATATCGTGTTTTCATGATTATGACCTTTAGATCCTTTTATTGTCTTCAAAATGAAAGAAACCATCGCCAAAAGTGATAGAGGCAAAGAAATATGAACTAAACAGACAGAATAACGGCTAGAAAAGTCAAAATTTCATAAGAAGGGCAAGTTTGATTTCTTGACCGCCTGTCAATAAATCAACTTCCACGATGAACTTTAATCCACCCACTTCAATCCTTGCAATCCTGCACTTTATCTCCAAACTACTGCTTCTGTTTTGCTCTATAGAATCTTTTTATCCACCTATATTGTATATTTGGTGGCATTTGGTGATATAACGTGAAAATAAGCTGAGCGAAATTTTGCTATTTCGGCGGAACAGTGTCCCTTTAAGGTGCTGAGAAATAACAAACAAATCAAAACCCAAGGATAGTGGAACGGAAATTAAAGACAAGATTTGAAGGCCAATATTTCGACTCTGAGTAGAACGATTCTTATACAGGGTCAGTGTAGGAGTGAAAAAAAAAATACAACGGCTCTTAAACCTTTCACTTACAGAGTCAGTAATAAAGACAAGTAAGTAGTTCAAACTTTTGAGTCTGTTGCATTGATGAAATCTTATGGTGTGACCATTCAAATGAAACCTCTTCAGCAGTACTTTTGCATGGTACCATTTGTTCTAACTTTTGAGTCTGTTGATGAAATCCTATGGTGTGACCATTCAAATGAAACCTCTTCAGCAGTACTTTTGCATGGTACCATTTGTTTTAACTTTTGAGTCTGTGGATGAAATCCTGTGGTGTGACCATTCAAATGAACATTCAAAAAATTCAATGGAACTAGAATTATCATGAACTTCGTGATTTGTGGATGTCATAGATAATTTAACATTTTCACTTACTTCCTTCATGTTTTTGTCGAATGCCGTTTTTACTTGTCTGAAGTCCACCTGATGTTTTTGTAAATGGTTAGGAGCTCTCAACGTACAGAATATCTCTTCTGTAATCTTTTCCTTAAAGCGACGATTATACGTAAGCTTGTAGTCATCTGGTATGTCGCAGCATTGGTAGTATTCTAAATAATCAAATTAATAAAATGGAAATTAAAACTTAAAATTAAATACATATATAAAAAAAATCGACAGATTGAATAGCCTGTATGCAGACGTCTCCTACAAAATGAATAGTAATCTGAAGTTGCAGGAGCCCATGGGCTCCTGGAAGTAGTCGAAAACTCCGAAGATTTACGGAAGCTTACTTCATCACACTGGTAACTCCTAGATACGATTCATAAGATGGTAAATTAACACAAGTGGTAGATCTGTAACCGGCCTCTTCCACTACGTCACTCCCCACCCCACCCCTATTTCCTTAATCTTATCTTCAGCCCCTCATCCCTCCTCAAACCCTTCTTCCAACCTTCAGTGGCTACGTTTTCAGACTCGAGAACGTGATATCCGTTTGCAGCGATTGGCAGATTTTAAATATAACTGAAACTCTCCAACGTCGGCTTCTTCTATTACGTCACTCCCCACCCCACCCCCATTTCGTTAATCTTATCTTCAGCCCCCCCCCCCCCCCCCCTTTCCCTTCTTCCTACCTTCAGTGGCTGTGTTTTTAGACTCAAGAGCGTGATGTACGTTTGCAGCGATGTCTTGTACTGCTTTTCTCTTATTATTCAACCGTTTGGTCAAGTTTTGCGCGAGTTCTTTTATGATTTCCTTGCCTTTAAGATATGTTCCCTCTAATACCCTTCTGCCTGTTGGGTGTAACCATATCTGCAAGATACAAACGGAGATCTGTGATAAAGAAATAATCCTCCGGGGGGGGGGGGGACTCAGTAAATTGTATGTCATTAGAGCGGTTTTCAACTGAGTGCAGTGAAACCAAAGCTAATGCAATCACTCGGACCAATCACAACAGACGCTGACGATCAACCAATCGGAACGCGAAGCAAATACATGTAGCAGGTGCCAAGCGCGGGAAAACGCGTACAGGCAAGTGGCAAGTGACAAGTGGCAAGTGCAAGTGGCGCGAGATTTTTTTAGCCAATCACAAAGCGTAGCAACGCAAACCCAAACGATCTTGATTTTACTTTCGATAAACCGCTCTACAATGTCACGTAATTGCTAACAATAACCAAAGAGAATTAATGCATGTGTGAAGAAAACGTTCATTAAAAGAAGCCTTACCTCCATTTCTTTTAGCCCAATGGCTTGTTTAGCGAGATTTTCAGTCAAATAACGGTTGAAGTCCCCAGTCAATTCCTTAGTGTTAAACGATTTGGAACTAGCACCAGCTTTTTCCGTTTTGCCTTGAGCATTTTTTGCTTGTAAAGAAATAGTTACCAAAAGACACAGAAGGACGACCTTCAACCGTGCGGTCATTTTGGAAATATTAGGTTACAGAGTTCCGAGTCATCATTATTGTAACTGAAGGAAAACCATCTTTACGTCACAAAGGGCTCGCGTTCTAAGTAGATAACTATGCCAAGCGCGCGTGAATTTCATTTATTCTAATTGCTGTAATTAGTTCCTTTTTCGCCTTATTTGTAGCCTAATAGAAGCGCGCGCATATAACTAAACATGTGCTAATTTGTTGTTGTTGTTTTTTTTAACGAGACTGGATGAAGTGAACGCCCTGCATGGGACCGCATACGTGGAAGATTGCTACATTGAATATTCTTTGTTTAACTTAATAGATCGGTCATGTCCGCTCATTGGCTAGAGCTGGCAACGCGGTCTCAAGTCTCTGCTTCATTCCTGGTTCCTTGTTAGGGTTGATTGTGATAGCGGTTACCACCAACCTACGACACGAATCATACCCAAGGGCACATCATTGTTAAACTACATGAACGGCCGGTGTCGCATACATTAAAAATACGCGAATCGTTGATGAGTTATAGCAGTTACGACATAAAATTCACTCGATCGGTTGGTCAATGGGCTGTTAACATAGAACCTGCGATGCTAATGGTCACCTTTCCATGGGGACAGCGTTGGACGGTGGGGTTGATCTCAGGGGATGGGGGGTGGGGTGGGGAATCGGTAGAGCAAAACGCCCATTCACGAGTTGGCTCATAGAAGCCATTGATTTAGACAGTTTTGTGTTCGCCATGACGTTAGAGTTTCGAGTCATTCTAAGTTGTATCACTAACATAGATCCTGGATTCTTTCAGCTTTAGTAATCTAACCACACATTTTTCCCATTTATTTTTATTTCAATAGAAAGTTTGAAACTTTCGGATTTTATCCTCAATATGAGATAACGTTAAACCACGTAACATGAGAGTTCACTCGTTTTAGAAGTGACAAGCCTTTAAAGTTGTACTACTCCTCAGAGTGAACCGTGATCATGACAACAGGGATAATCGAGTGCGCGCCAGTGGGCAATCGAGATAATTACACGCGCGGGATTGAGCGATCGGGATAATCACGCGCGCGCTATCCTGAAAGTGATTGTTGTGGACTGAAAGAAGAACCCAACAGTTTAAACTAAAAAACTTAAGCCGCGGGGTGAGTGATTCACAGAACAAAATAATGTTCGTAGTCTGTCCGCGATTCACTCTTTGAAATTTTTGCCTTCAAGAACGCTGTAAATATCTTCTAAACTGAGCCGGATGCACTCCAGGAAACCTCGCACGTCTGTATCGGGAGGATAGCTGGTAACATTACAGCCCAACCAGTCATCTTGGATCCCGTAACCTACTCCAAACCCGTCCCGGACCACGGGACCGAACCCGCCAAGCATTAGAGCAGGGGAGGAGAGGGTGCTTGTGGATATGTTGATGTGATTGATTTGTTTGTAGGCTGGATCTTGGAAGATTTCTGGAACTTTTCCAGTGGACTCGGCCAAAAGGCGTAATGCAAAAAGATGGCGATCAAAACCTTGTCCTGTGAAAGACAAGAAAATTAATAATTTGTTATTTGTAAAGAAAAAAATCCTAATAGCAATTAATTAGAAATACTGTTGGACACGAAAATAAAATCCTTAATTGAGCAATCAAAAGAAAGCTATCGAGCAGTAAATTCATAGAGTGGTTTTACTTGGCCTGTGAAATAGTTAGTAGAACAGTACGCACTATTAGACTATAATTCCATTGTTTTCTTTTGTTTAACTTGGACCATCACACACTAATTGTTAGATAGTGTTTCACAGGTCAAGTAAAACCACTCTATAAGAGATACCAAGCAGTATACTTTCTTGTGGTGCTATTTATTATGCTGTACAAGATGATTCTAACTTTTGAGTCTGTGGATGAAATCCTGAAATGTGACCATTCAAATGAAAGCTATTGAGCAGTACTTTCCTGTGGTACTGTTTATTATGCTATACAAGGCGGTTCTTACTTTTGCGTCTGTGGATGAAATCCTAAAGTGTGACCATTCAAATGAAAGCTATTGAGCAGTACTTTCCTGTGGTGCTGTTTCATTATATGTACAGGGTGATTCTAACTTTTGAGTCACGTTGTCATCCAAATGAAAGCTATTGAGCCACAGTATTACACTACACAAGGTGCTTAAAAACTTTTGATTCATCAGTATGTATCACTTTGCTTAACTAACCCATAGCGGCTTCTTTAGTCAGTTTTGAATGCCAGTCCGCGGCTCGGCGGATTCTGTCTACCATCTCCTCCACGCCTGCGCGGTGTGACTTTTGGAAAGCTTCTGCGCATGCTACAGTGGCATTGCTCGCTGGCCTGATGGTCTCTGTGCGTCCGTGTTTGAATGCTGCAGTACTGCACGACTCGTAAGTGGGTAAAAACTTGCCGCTATGACGAAATACAGCCATCTAGATATAAAATAAAATAAATATATTTCAACGTTAAGCGTTAGGACTTGCATCTGTGGAAAATTTGTTACGCAATTACAGGTGCAGGAAAAAGTGGTCGCTTAAAAGATGTGGTCGCTTAAGAAAAAAATCAAGAGAAATTGTATTTAACTGAGAAACAAAACGGTTATTTGCAAAAGTGGTCGTTAAGAGAGAGTGGACTGTAGGCACTGCAGCTTCCCAGGGGAACAATGTCTGTTCGGCATCATTGATGCTTTCAAAGTAACCATCCACTGAAGACTGGGTAAACAGCCTTTTTTCTCACCTGAAATGCGAGTTGCATGACAGCGTCCGGACTAAGGTTCTTGGTCTTGATATAATTTTTGCCATAAGTATGCACTTGTAGTTCAGCGATATCCAGTCCTTTGACGGTGTTGTCAAATTTCTCCTTAGCAGCACTAATCCCCCTCTCTGTTTCCGGGGTGAAAGTTAAATCGAGTTTTCTGACGGTGATCTCGGCGCTGAGGTTTTTAGCACTGGCTGCAGTGCAGGAGGGTCGCGTAGTGGTGTCCTTGTAAACCTACAGTGTGAACAAAGTTGTTAGTTTCTAGAGAAACAGTGGTGCTGCGTTTCGGAGGTGGAGTAAATAATGAAAATTCGGTTTATCAACTGAGTTGATAAGGTAAATTAGCCACCGTCAAAAGATTCAAAAGCTGACGGGGGGAGAGGGGAGGGGGGAGGGGTGGGGAAGGATGTGATAAGGTAAATTGGCCACCGTTAAGAGATTCAAAAGCAGACGGGGGGGAGGGGGGAGGGGTGGGGAAGGATGTGATAAGGTAAATTGGCCACCGTTAAGAGATTCAAAAGCTGACGGGGGGGAGGGGGGGAGGGGTGGGGAAGGATGTGATGAGGTAAATTGGCCATCATAAAGAGATTCAAAACCTGACGCGGGGGGAGGGGGGAGGGGTGGGGAAGGATGTGATAAGGTAAATTGGCCACCGTTAAGAGATTCAAAAGCAGACGGGGGGGAGGGGGGAGGGGTGGGGAAGGATGTGTTAAGGTAAATTGGCCACCGTTAAGAGATTCAAAAGCAGACGGGGGGGAGGGGGGAGGGGTGGGGAAGGATGTGATGAGGTAAATTGGCCATCATAAAGAGATTCAAAACCTGACGCGGGGGGAGGGGGGAGGGGTGGGGAAGGATGTGATAAGGTAAATTGGCCATCATAAAGAGATTCAAAACCTGACGCGGGGGGAGGGGGGAGGGGTGCGGGAGGATGTGATAAGGTGAATTAGCCACCATAAAGAGATTCAAAAGCTGAAAGGGGGGGATAGATAGATAGATAGATAACTTTATTTATACACGGTATTTCCATCAGCTTAAATTATCACAATCAGCTAACTACCTAACTTCCTAACTACAAATAAGAGGTACAATATAAAAAATAAAAACTGCTTTTCATGGAGGCCGTAAAGAGATTCAAAAGCTGACGGGGGGGGGAGGGAGGAGGGGGAGGGTGGGGAAGGATGTGATAAGGTAAATTGGCCACCGTCAAAAGATTCAAGAAGCTGACGTTTCGAGCGCTAGCCCTTCGTCAGAACGATGAACGATTGAACGATTGATTTGGCCTGCTGCAAACGTTTTGATAAGAAAATGAAATTTAATAGATCAACATTCACACGGCTTTAGTTGCTCAATGTGGGGCCAAACATTCAACCGAAAATTTCGTGTGGAAGCCATGTAAACGATTTCTAATTTTAACAAATTCTTCGCAAAGGATCAGGGACTAATCCAACTTGAATCCTTTTCCAATTGTTCCACAAATGTGGCCGCTCTCCTACATGATTGTTGCGTTAAAAATAACCGGCAACGTCCATTTTAAAAATAAGCACGCGGACGAGTCTGCCGCACAATTGTTTTCGTTAAAAATCTCCGCCCAATGTTACACAACTTACACGGTGTTAACTTTTAAAGTGACAATCCCCGAAAAAGAATAACCTTCTCTAAATTGATAAACGCGTTAAACTGCTTAATAAAATAATGGTTACCTCATTAAAGAAACGCAACACAGCTACTCCGTCTCCCCACGCATGTTCAAAATTCACCGCTGCTTTTCCATCTTTACAAATAATCAGCTGGAATGATTTGTCAAACCACCTGTTTGCAAAAACAAACCAACAACAACACTTAATTAACCGGTGTTAAGTACAATGTGGAGCTTTGAAAAACGCATGTGTAAACGTACGGCGATTTTTGCAGCGATTTAATACGATTTTCAACTGCTGTACAGAGGCGCATGCATTTGGACAAAACACATAGGATTTTTTGTTTCAATTGCATTGCTTTGCTCTCACTGATCCCATCATCAAGCACTCTAAAAAAACGCAGCCCGAGATATCGATTCTCAGCGGTTTATCCCATTGCACTGTAACTCAAACATTATTGTTTTGTCCTGGTTTAGACTGCTAGCAGTCCCTCTCTGGATAGTCGAGCGGGCGAGCAAATACGCGATCGGCGATCATCCGAGCGGTGAGCGAGCGAAGGTAATGCTCGTTCGCTCGCTCCAGTCTCGCCGAGCTTGTTTTTGTGATTAGCTCACCCGCTCGATTAACTGAAAAGGGACAGCTAGCAGTCTAGTCCTGGTTCCAATATTGGCACTCATCAAATCCTATATAGAATCAATATTGATGACACTTTTAACCTGTTTGTACCATCACCATGAAGAAATGTCCTTGTAACATCTGCTACACTGTCCAATCCATGATCATCCAGACATAGAACAAAAATAGCACTGTCAATCAAACGTAGCACTTCCTCGTTACCAGGCACCGCCTCCAGTGCGTGTCGCACGTTTGCCCACGTGTCACGATTCTCTGCTGTCATTGCCGCGACTGGGAATTTTGGTGGAGGGGAGGGGTCCTCGGCAATGTGCTTCAGATTTTGATATATTGTGGCAGTTGGTACTATATGACCTAAAGTGAAGAGAAGAATACAAAATCACGGTTCAGCGTCAATGGTCGCCTGCGTAAACACGCGCTTCTGTGGTGCGCGAGAGCGAAGGCGATAAATAGGCAAAGGCCGGGCGCTTATCACGTGAGGACACGTGGCTCACGCGCCGCAAAAGTGCCTGTTATGAAGGCCCCTTTAATGAATAAAGTACAGCTTGAAAGAATTTACCAGTCACGTCTCGTTTCGCGCGCTACGCGACGCGATTCGCATAGCGCGAGAGCATTTTGCCGAGCCATGCTAATTATGCCAGGTACAGTGTACAAGAACGATTTTTCTCTGTGATGTTTTGAATTAATAGAAAAAGGTGCGTTTCCGTTAAAGATAAAGGTAAGATTAGATACCTTTATTTTACAACTTACAGCAAAAACTGTTATCACTATACAGGCCCTATGCAGTAATTAGGACACAAAGACGAACTTTAAGATATATCAAGTTAGAGACTATAAAACAACAAAAGGAAATTCAGCAGGTTCTTACCGTCAGTTGTTATGGTATCAAACACATAAAAGTTTCCCTTCCTCATCACAAGCATGTGCCGTGCACTCTCAAATGTGGCAAGCCTGTCTTTCTTCAGCTCAGGTATGCGTGTTGAGCAGAACAGCCTGGCATACTGACTCATGTCCAAAGGAAAGGCTTTCACTAAAAACGCACCATACCATGATATCTTCCGGGGAAAAAACCTGTAAGAAGTATAAACTGCTGAGTTCAACTAATTACTGTCAGAAACAAAAAGGAAAATGAACATTTTTAGGTATGAAGTTAAACCTTTAAACCTTAATTCCAAAGATTCAGTTGTAAATATTTCATTTCTACTTACAATATTTAGATCAATCTAAATTTTTTTCTTTAACCAATTGACACAAAGAATCCTTTCATTGCAGTTCATTTTTTTTTTTTTTTTTTTGGGGGGGGGGGGGGGGGGGAGGAAGGGAACTTTGCAGCTTTCTCATATAAAAACATGTGAAATATCACAATCTAACTATTAATGCATTAAATTAAGTAGTTACATTACAGTACTGTATTAATAAAAGCCCTACCTAATAACATTTCTAAACCACTGTGTATCACTTGTTTTTGGTTTTAAATGAAAAATATCTGGTTCAAGAAGTGTTTCATCCAGTGAGAGCTTAAATCTCATGGCAGACTTTATTATGTTAGTGGCTCTCACAACCTGTAGAAAGAAAAATACAGGAGATAGATGAACAACTATCACTGGATGACTGCCAAATCATATCAACAACCAGAGTGTAGTGATATGCATTGTACTATAACAAATTGTAAATGGTTTGAATCCAGGAGTATCAGTAGTGTGTCAAGTGTGATCATCTGGGGTTAGTAAGTTTGGAAAAGAAATGTTGTTGCTGTTGGCACTAATGACTGGCATTTCAACAACCTGAGTGGAAGTCATCTTCAGAGTCATGTGAATTGTAAAATGTTCGTTAATGGTATTGATGTTGACTGTTGCTGACTCATTGGCCAGTTTAGCCATGATGTTACTGGCTGTTGAGACTCAAGTCATTGATTGGTCTGTGTATTGTTAGTGTAATTTTTGTTGGTCTCTTGTTCATCAAGTGTAGAAGTCAAGGCATTCTCCTTGATCCAGACCTGGATTTGCATTAAGAGTACTCTCTTTGGTGTCACTTATTGCCATAAAGTGTGCATGTACCAATCCAGTTTAAAGTCAAACCTCTAATTAAAAAAATACAACTAGAATTAAGCTGGTTGTTGTTTCATCCTTTTTCCAACAAATTTAGGAAACAGGATATATGCACACAGGTTAGTTATGTACTGAGAATAGAGGTACAGTACCTGGTCATTATATTCTGCTACTGGATCATCTTTAAACATCATAAATGGATTGTGGTTCAACATTATAGAGTCCCTGTATGATAAATACATGTCATACCAAGGAGCTGTAAAAAAGATCAATAAAAAATCAATAATCATAAAGTGCATAGGAGTTTAAAACTACATTGTGCTCTGTGCTGTGACTGGTATCTTATTAGTTACATAACTGTACATGCTTGCAACCCAAGCTTACATTGTAACTAAATTAGCAAAGAATGTTGTCTGAGTGAGTGTTCTTTGTCTTTTGTGTTGGATTTTTATTAATTTTTGCATAATGTAAAATAAAAATTTTAAAAATGCAAATGAAATACCTGAGATGTAACTAGTATGTTTGTTGCTTTTGTTTTTCTGTAGAAGTTCAGCATTTAGACCTGTTAAGGTAAAGACGAAACAATGACCCATAAATAAATGCATGACAGTTGTTGGACTCTACAAGCTTAAGATTTTGTTGTTTCTGCATTCTTTCTACCTGTACATGAATACCAAATTACCATAAGCCTGCATATTTCAAACTGTTTAAGTGCTATCTTAGCAGGCATTTACATGTAATAGGAAAATGCAACCAAGCTGAAGTGAGATATCCTGTTGACATGCCATAGCCAAACTATAACACATGAAAAAAACTGTCATCACGCAAACAAACAAATAAAAATCAAGCAAAGACATAAAAAAAAACTGTCATCAAGACTTTTCCCCTGGCTAATAACTTTTGCCTTCAACTTAATGTTTACACAAAACTTTTATGCTGGCAACCCAAACCCTTTGGTTTCACTAGATTTAACTTAGATCACAGCCTTGGTTTGATATACACTTGAAGATAACCTGTTTTATCTAAAACTACAACTTGGCCTGTAAAAAAACATGTATACTGCAGCACATACCTGGTCCGTCACGTTTCTGAAACTTTTCAACAAGCTGTTTAGTCTCTTCATATTGTTCAGGTGTTAACAGTGGTTTTTGTGCATCCAGATACCTGCGGCATGTATCCTCTAGTTTTGGAATTGGCAGTTGTGGAAGACTGTCTTGAAAGTGATAAGTGTGAACTATGGTCTTGGGATCAATGTATCTACCTTCTTCTTCTACACTTGAGCTGAAAAAAATATATATATTTAATAAAGAATGTTACAAAATTGTTCAACTAAATTTTCTGGCCAAACAAGATCTCTAATATTGGATTCAATGAAGGATGGTTGTTCAGCCTGTCTCAGATAAAGTGAGACTTTGTAAAGGGAGATAGATTGACCACAACAACGAAGTGCCACTTAACTAGTGCCCATGCAATGGACTTCAGCTGAGAAAGGATCACAGAGTCAACCCAAGGAGATGCCGATAGGATGTGGAGAGAGAGACAAAAGAGAAGGGTTGAAGCTGGGGTCAAGTGGTGCAGCTTGCAAAGGGCAGATGTTGGTGATGTTTTCTGTTGGTAGCCTTAAGTTCAGCCTTTCACAAAGAGTATAATGTACCAATCAAATCGAACCTCAGGCAACCCCAGGCATATGATCATTTTCCATGCCCAGGCAGATAGGAATTTGACATTAGCATCTGTTAACCCATTTAATGACAGAATGCCTCATTCTCAGAGCGATGTAGCAGCTCTCGTAAGGTCTCACACCATTAGTTCGATACCCTTTGAGAGAACAATAGAACAAACAACACAACAATGGACCCTAGCCCTAAACACAATAACAGCTGTGTTTTACACAGGAGCCACGAAGCTCTTCAGAACCCCTAATTTTATTGGCCCTGGGTATCACGAAGCTCTATTGTTTCAGGGCTAGGATCCATTCTTCTGTTGTTTGTTCTATTGTTTTCTCAGCCAATTCTGTGAGACGTTCTGGGAGCTTTGTGGCACTCCGTTTTACAAGGTCAATGAAAATAGAGGTTTCTAAAGCCCCATTTACACGCGGAAAAAAATTGGCACGGCACCCCCAAACTATTTAAGCACGGCACTAGGGGAATTTCTCTGAAATGGGCATGGTACCTACTTCTGTATTGGCACCCCTAATATTCGCCTGTATTTCCCCGGGAAATGGCGGGAAATGATATTATTGTCACTGTTTAACAGTGGTTGATTAGAAATCGGCGCCTAGAACAACAAGAAGGACATCAACATTACGGAAGACATCTGAAAGGAATGTATCGTCTGTATCATAGACTGCAAAACAGTCGGTTTTTCCCTCTTATGCCATAAAGCTTCAGAGAGACGAAACACTCTGTTAGCAAGGACTGCAATCACTGTATTTTAGTTTAATCTGCTAGTGTAATCGGCAATACCATGTATGTATATGGGAATGCTAATAATCTTTGATTGATTGGTTCGAAGCAAGAGGCGTGAAGCGCTGAGACACACGTGGAGAGGTGCAAAACGCCGATCCACGCTCTAGCCTTGCGTGCCCGCAGGGTGCGTGACTCGAGTCTACGTATCCACACTCGCTCACTCACTCGAGGTCGAGGACTCGCGCAAAAATACTAACGTTTTGCAGTCTATGTATCGTAACGTTTCTTATAATATACTCTGCAAAATATACAGTTTCTGATTGGACAATGACGAATGGATAATTAGATTGTAGAGTGCAAATCTAGGTTGTAAAGTGCAATAAGAAAGCTGCGAACCTGTTCCACTTACTTGAAAAGCTTGGAACTTCAAGCTTAAATATTTCTTTAAATGATGTGATCAATTTTTAGATTTCAGGCATGGTTTACCTGTCAAAAGATTGTTATTGATTGGTTAAAAATAATGGAACCATTGAAGCGTTTCATTTCAAAATTTCAAAACATCACTCGTGCCCATAAATCATGAAATGCACAATTAGTTCATATGATTTCCTATACCTATCGTATCGGTCTGTCTGTATCAAGTGTGTGTATCGTCCGCCATTTTGAAATTACAATGGTTTTTACGCATGCGTGACGGCTTAAAATTTGTTCAAAATTATTGGAAATCGAACATTTTTTGCCCACAGTGCCTTCTTTTACCTGTGCCAAGACTACCTCCTGGAGGTAGTCTCAGCACCCCTAAAATTTTGGGCACCAGTGCCACATTGTTTTTGGGTCCGACACGTTAACACGTAGATAATTAAGAGTGCCGTACCCAAAAATCATTAGAACCGTGCCGAATATTTAGGGTGTCGTGCCAAATTTTTAGTGCGTGTAAATGGGGTTTAAGAGCTGCTACACTACCGCAGTGTGATCTCTGACCAGAACTATGGTGATATAATGTCAAGCAATCCACAGGAGAAGAGAAAAATAGAATATCAATTCCCTACCAAATCAACCTCATAAAAAAATATATACTTAAGCTTAAGCTTAAGCTTAAGAAGACCTGTTAAGAGAATTAATATTTTGGAGCTTGGCTTAAAAGGAAGCTTTCGTTTGAACAAAAATAATGACGACTCACCTATATCGTTTGCACTGACACCATCTTCCAGACAATGCAGAGGGAGAAAGGAAACCAACAAAACCCTTAAAATAATATATAATCCGTCTTAGTAGTAAGCCAGCTAACACTGAATAAACATATTAACAATCATATCAAATAAGGTACGAGCGAATGCAAACCTTTAGACCACTTCTAGCTGCTTTTCCGCTGGATAAAAAGACTCTAGAAATATTCATAATTAATCTTTCATTCAAAGTTTTGTAGTAAACTATAAAGAAAGAACTAAATGTAGAACATATTGCAAAAGTTCTTGAACTTTTAGTTCACCCTCGTTCACCCGGCAATTTTGGTCCAAAGTTCAGTGTATGCAAACATTCAATACAGCGGATTTCACTTTGTTCAAAGGCACGTCATATTAGAGGCATAGTAGTGTGTCCAAGTAGACTGCTGCTAGAAGACAAAACATACCCCGTGGGCAAACCGTAATTTAATGTTACTACTCATGCGAGAGGAAGCAGTTAAAGAGTAAAGCAGAAAATGCTAAGTCTGAGAGAATTCAGCAGCAACTGCGTGCAAAATACCGGATAAAAGACAAGGAAGCGAAGAAGAGTTTAAGATCTGACAAAAGAGAGTGGCTCAACAGCCTGATGGATGATGCACAGAATGCAGCAGATATGGGAAATATGAAGACCTTATACGAGATAACAAAGACCATTTGCAACGAGAGACCCCACAAGAACAACGCTGGCAAGGACAAAGAAGGAAAAACCATCACTGATGATTCCAACAGGCTTGCTAGATGGAAAGAACATTTTGAAGAGATCCTTAATAGACCACCACCAGTGAATCCAATCGTGATAACCGAGAACGGAGTTCCTGAGATAGAGGAGATAAGCACCGGACCAATCAGCAAAGAAGAAGTTAAGAGGGCAATAAGCTCCTTGAAGAATGGAAAAGCAGCTGGCATTGACAATATCACCGCGGAGTTATTGAAAGCAGACATTGAGACATCTACACAGAAACTCCATGAGGTCATGCAGATCATCTGGGAAAACGAAGTGATACCACGGGAATGGTTGAAAGGACTTATTGTCAAGCTACCAAAGAAGGGTAATCTGAGAGAGTGTACAAACTGGCGAGGTATAACGCTTCTTGTTATAGCTAGTAAAGTATTGGGTAAGATCCTCATTGAACGATTGAAGAGCGGAGTTGATAAGAGATTAAGATCAGAGCAAGCAGGATTCCGACAAGGAAGAAACACCACAGAGCAAATATTCATCTTGCGCAACATGAGTGGCAGGCCTCCCTAATTATCAACTTTATTGATTTTGAGAAAGCATTCGACTCGCTACACCGACGTAGCCTCTGGGACATCATGAAGGCATATGGCATACCAAGAAAGATCATAGGGACAGTCAAACTTTTATATCAAGATAGCAAGTGTGCAGTTCTCGATGGAGGTCACACATCTGAGTGGTTTAAAGTAGAGGCAGGCGTAAAACAAGGTTGTGTGATGTCTGGGTTCCTGTTTCTCCTAGCCATTGACTGGATAATGTGCGAGACAACCAAGAATGCCAACACCGGAATAAGATGGAAGTTCATGAGCCAACTAGAAGACCTCGACTTCGCCGACGACATTGCACTAATATCCACCACCCAACATCAGATGCAAAAGAAGACTGAGAAGCTCACTGAATCTGCCCAGAGAATAGGTTTAAATATCAGCAAGACCAAAACCCAAGTCACGAGACTTAACTGTAAGAACACAGAGCCAATCAAGTTCCAGAATGGCGACATCATCAAAGAAACCAAGGATTTTACCTATTTAGGAGCAGTTGTAAGCACAGAGGGAGGTTGTGATAAAGATATGGATAGTAGGTTGAGTAAGGCCAAAGCAGCGTTTAGAAAGCTTAGGAGAATATGGAGCTCGAAACAGTACAACAGGAGAACCAAAGTCAGGCTATTTAACACCCTAGTCAAACCAGTCCTGCTATATGGAAGTGAGACATGGAAGACCAATGTCCAAGACAACAGAAAACTTGATTCCTTCCAGTACCAGTGCCTTAAAAGAAGCTTGGGCATATTCTGGCCATATATAGTATCTATCGAAGAGCTTAATGAAAGAACAGGGTGTATGAGGATGAGCATGGAAGTTAGGAAAAGGAGATGGAGGTTTTTGGGGCATGTTCTTAGAATGCCCAGAGAACATCACCGCGACACGGCGCTTTCCTGGACACCTATGGGCAAAAGGAAGGTCGGTCGCCCCAAAACAACCTGGCGCCGAACTGTGGAGAAAGAGAGAGCAACGGAAGGCTGGAAGTCTTGGGAGGAAGTACGAACCCTGGCCAAGGACAGAGATAAGTGGAAAAAGTGCTGTGCGGCCTTATGCGCAACTGAGCGCGAAGAAGGAAGGTAAGACTCATGCGCGAAGCGGCATGAGGTAAGGTTTCGGCTCCGTTTTTCTTGTTATTTTTATTTTTTGAGTCACGATTTTACATGCAAATTTATGCACGCATGTTTTAAATTGTAAAATTCCGGTTTACACTTACTGTTTAGTGACTTCCGGCTCCTTTCTTTTCCGGTAAAACAGCGTTACTTAAGTGTCACGACAGTGACTCCTACAACCCTACTTACATCACTTATGTTCACGTAAGGTATATATAAGACTTAAAGAATTACTGGCTTCATTGTGGTACAACCTTTATTGACAGAACATTCAACAGTAAACAACGTGGTTTGCAGGAACGATGACTGAATGAAAGGAGTAACTCTTCTCCATGTCGGACATCTTCTTATCTGTTTAAAATATATCATAAAACTTTCTTACGCATGCGCATGAGTATAGGCTGCTTGCAGCCTCTTGTTACTCATGCGCGTAGCGGCATGAGGTAAGGTTTCGGCTCCGTTTTTCTTGTTAGTTTTATTATTTTTATTTTTTGTGTCACGATTTTGCATGCAAATTTATGCACGCATATTTTAAATTGTACACTTCCGGTTCATAGCTTTGCCACTACACTTCCTGTTTAGTGACTTCCGGCTACTCTCACTTCCGGTAAAAGAGCGTTACTCAAGTGTCACGACAGCGTCTCCTACAACCCTACTTACATTAGCAATGTTCATGTTTGGTATATATAAGACATAGAAAAATCATTCCCTTCATTGTGGTACAGCCTTCATTTCCAAAACAATCAATAGTAAACAACGTGGTTTGCAGGAACGATGACTGAATTAAAGGAGTACTCTTCGCCATGTCAGACATCTTCTTATCATCTTCTTAACTTACTTACGCATGCGCATGAGTATAGGCTGCTAGGAGCCTCTTGTTTTTATTATTATCAGTTTTGTTTTTTGTGTCACGATTTTGCATGCAAATATATGCACGCATATTTTAAATTGTGCACTTCCGGTTCATGTCTTCGCCATTTACACTTCCTGTTTAGTGACTTCCGGCTACTGTCACTTCCGGCAAAAGAGCGTTACTTACGTGTCACGACAGCATCTACAACCCTACATACACTACACGTCTTCACGTTTGATATATATAAGACTAAGAAGAATCACTGGCTTCATTGTGGTACAGCCTTTTTTTTTTTTGTTGTTGTTGTTTTTTTTTCTAACAACTTTTCTGGACTCATACAGTCCAGAGGGAAAGGCACGAACGGGACTCAGGTCCCATGCGAGGTGCCATCCCTACCAATCCCACAACCCGCAAGGTTGACCACACCACCGGGGTCTACGTCCCCTACTCTTTTTCGAACAGTGATGTGGGATCTTTAAAGTCCCACAAGAACAGATCAGAGAGTGCTGTGAGATGGGACCTACAGTTTTTTCGTCCTTATCCGAGAAGACTAGAATGTCATACCATTTGCTGAAGTCATTACAAAGGCGGCACATTCTCCTCAATTATTTTCCTTTCCAAAACATTCAATAGTAAACAACGTGGTTTGCAGGAACGATGACTGAATGAAAGGAGTAACTTATCTCCAGGTCGGACATCTCCTTATCATGTTTAAAATATATCATAAAATTTTCTTACGCATGCGCATGAGTAAAGGCTGCTTGGAGCCTCTTGTTTTATTTAATTCTTCATTTGTTGAAACTTTTCCTAGCCCGTGAAAGTATTCTTGTGTGATTAAGAATAAGCTGCTTTACTTTACCCTGCTTGGCCGGTTTGGTCCACGTCCCATGGTTCAGGAAGGGTTCGCAGTACGTATCCAAGGCGACTGGCTGACCGAGCGATCCTGCCTCGGGGGCTCTTTTTTCCGCAGTTAATAACACGAGGAATGACCTAAAATGACCTAGGTGAATCTAAAATGACCTAAAATGACCTAAAATGATGTCAAATGAGCGAAGAAGAAGAAGAAGAAGAAGAAGAAGAAGAAGAAGAAGAAGAAGAAGAAGAAGAAGAAGAAGAAGAAGAAGAAGAAGAAGAAGAAGAAGAAGAAGAAGAAGAAGAAGAAGAAGAAGAAGAAGAAGAAGAAGAAGAAGAAGAAGAAGAAGAAGAAGAAGAAGAAGAAGAAGAAGAAGAAGAAGAAGAAGAAGAAGAAGAAGAAGAAGAAGAAGAAGAAGAAGAAGAAGAAGAAGAAGAAGAAGAAGAAGAAGAAGAAGAAGAAGAAGAAGAAGAAGAAGAAGAAGAAGAAGAAGAAGAAGAAGAAGAAGAAGAAGAAGAAGAAGAAGAAGAAGAAGAAGAAGAAGAAGAAGAAGAAGAAGAAGAAGAAGAAGAAGAAGAAGAAGAAGAAGAAGAAGAAGAAGAAGAAGAAGAAGAAGAAGAAGAAGAAGAAGAAGAAGAAGAAGAAGAAGAAGAAGAAGAAGAAGAAGAAGAAGAAGAAGAAGAAGAAGAAGAAGAAGAAGAAGAAGAAGAAGAAGAAGAAGAAGAAGAAGAAGAAGAAGAAGAAGAAGAAGAAGAAGAAGAAGAAGAAGAAGAAGAAGAAGAAGAAGAAGAAGAAGAAGAAGAAGAAGAAGAAGAAGAAGAAGAAGAAGAAGAAGAAGAAGAAGAAGAAGAAGAAGAAGAAGAAGAAGAAGAAGAAGAAGAAGAAGAAGAAGAAGAAGAAGAAGAAGAAGAAGAAGAAGAAGAAGAAGAAGAAGAAGAAGAAGAAGAAGAAGAAGAAGAAGAAGAAGAAGAAGAAGAAGAAGAAGAAGAAGAAGAAGAAGAAGAAGAAGAAGAAGAAGAAGAAGAAGAAGAAGAAGAAGAAGAAGAAGAAGAAGAAGAAGAAGAAGAAGAAGAAGAAGAAGAAGAAGAAGAAGAAGAAGAAGAAGAAGAAGAAGAAGAAGAAGAAGAAGAAGAAGAAGAAGAAGAAGAAGAAGAAGAAGAAGAAGAAGAAGAAGAAGAAGAAGAAGAAGAAGAAGAAGAAGAAGAAGAAGAAGAAGAAGAAGAAGAAGAAGAAGAAGAAGAAGAAGAAGAAGAAGAAGAAGAAGAAGAAGAAGAAGAAGAAGAAGAAGAAGAAGAAGAAGAAGAAGAAGAAGAAGAAGAAGAAGAAGAAGAAGAAGAAGAAGAAGAAGAAGAAGAAGAAGAAGAAGAAGAAGAAGAAGAAGAAGAAGAAGAAGAAGAAGAAGAAGAAGAAGAAGAAGAAGAAGAAGAAGAAGAAGAAGAAGAAGAAGAAGAAGAAGAAGAAGAAGAAGAAGAAGAAGAAGAAGAAGAAGAAGAAGAAGAAGAAGAAGAAGAAGAAGAAGAAGAAGAAGAAGAAGAAGAAGAAGAAGAAGAAGAAGAAGAAGAAGAAGAAGAAGAAGAAGAAGAAGAAGAAGAAGAAGAAGAAGAAGAAGAAGAAGAAGAAGAAGAAGAAGAAGAAGAAGAAGAAGAAGAAGAAGAAGAAGAAGAAGAAGAAGAAGAAGAAGAAGAAGAAGAAGAAGAAGAAGAAGAAGAAGAAGAAGAAGAAGAAGAAGAAGAAGAAGAAGAAGAAGAAGAAGAAGAAGAAGAAGAAGAAGAAGAAGAAGAAGAAGAAGAAGAAGAAGAAGAAGAAGAAGAAGAAGAAGAAGAAGAAGAAGAAGAAGAAGAAGAAGAAGAAGAAGAAGAAGAAGAAGAAGAAGAAGAAGAAGAAGAAGAAGAAGAAGAAGAAGAAGAAGAAGAAGAAGAAGAAGAAGAAGAAGAAGAAGAAGAAGAAGAAGACGCCCGAGAATTGCCTGAGTTCGCCCTCGCGCTAGCCTCCCACGTACTTTGGTGCTCGTCACGCGTTCCTCCCCTCCCGCGCGTTCCGCTAGTTTTGACTAAACATCTCTATTTCCTTTTCTTTTCCCGCTATCTGTAAACTTCCTTGTAACTTCTTTATTTGAAAAAAAATTCAGCGCCGAAGTGAGAAGATACTAGCCTATTTTTGGCTACTCTGTCGAGATGAAATAAAGTTTTGTATGTATGTATGTATGTATGTATGTATGTATGTATGTATGTATGTATGTATGTATGTGTGTATGTATGTATGTATGTATGTATGTATGTATGTATGCATGCATGTATGTTGTATGTATGTATGTAAGTGATCAGAAATGAAATGATGGACTGCATGTAGTTCGTTACATAACGCGCGCTATGTCACGTCTGCGCTGTCGCTTTGCATGAAATACCAATATTTCGTAGGACTAATATGTTCTATGGCAGGGACGTAGCCAGCTTTAAAGAGAGTTGCAGGGGGTTTGGGGGCATGCTCCCCGGGAAATTTTTCTGATATTGGCCCTTGAAAATGCTTTCTCCTTTATTTTCTGGTGATTTGCGCTAACAAATTTGTAGATATTACTATACATTATTTATAAGTGTACGTACCTGGAATAAGTGGAACTAAAGCTGAAGAGAAAACATTGTTCTCTGTCCCCTCCCTGCACCAAACAACATCTTGCTGCTGGGCGAAACACCAATCGCCAACACCAATCGAGAAAATCTCGAAACGTTTTGCACTTCGTACAAATCAAAAACGCGTTGCTGGGCAAATCTCTAAATTCCTAACTACCATTTTGCACAGCGCACCAATCAAAAGCCTGTTGCTTGGCAAATCTATTTATAATTGGAAAAGGAAATCCCCTATTATTCTCCCTCTTTGTTTTTTATTTCACTCCTGTATCAATCTCTTCTCCTTGCCGTAAAGATTAGTTTGCCGTTTTACCTGGAAATTGAAACATTTTATACATGGAAAAATATTTTCCTGTACATTAAAAGTCTGCGCATTGAAACGGTTTTCCTCTGAACTGAAAGGGGTTTTAGTGAAAGGGTTTTCCAAGGTCGAATTGAAAGGGTTTACCTGGATATTGTAAGGATTTTCTTGTGCATTGAAACCGTTTCCCAGCGCATTGAAAGGGTTTACCTGGGCATGGAAATGGTTTTCCTGCGCTCATTAAAAGTTTTTTCCAGGGCATTGAAAGTTTTCCTGTGCACTAAAGGTGTTTTCTAGGAATTGAAAGGGTTTACCTAAGCATTGAAAGGGTTTTCCTGTGCATTGAAAGGGTTTTCCGATCCTTTGCATCAAGTCTTCTGCTTCGATTCCACAACGTAAAATCGGTTGTGCGCGCGGTCAAATGAGAAATATCTTAGGATCGAAATTGTCTTCGGGTTTTCCAGCTCACTCAAAGGGTTGACCTGGGCATTGAAACGGTTTACCTCAAAAGTGGGCATTGAAATGGTTTTCCTGCGTGCATTAAAAGGGTTTACCTGGGCATTGAAAGGGTTTTCCTATGCATCAAGTCTTCTACTTCCACAACGTAAAATCGGTTGTGCGCGCAGCCAAAATAAGAAATATCTTAGGATCGAAATTATTTTCTCTTTAACATAGGCGTTATTGGACTCAGTGATAATTTTCGGTATATTAGCTAGCGGCTCTTCCCCTCCTACGAATCGCGGGTGTTCAAGGAGCAAGAAGAAGAGAAGAAGCGCAAGTACCAGCAGCGGGTGTTAGATGTAGAAATGGGTTCGTTTACACCTTTAGTGTTTGGAACCAATGGTGGAATGGGAAAGGAGTGTCAGCGGTTTTTAAAGCATCTCGCAGACAAGATAGCTCAGAAAGATACTGAGCCTTATCATATTGTAATCACTTGGCTCAGGACACAGATTTCGTTTGAACTCTTAAGATCGGTACATGCATGCGTTAGAGGTTCGCGAACGCCGTTTCGTAGCAAGATAGAGCAATCCTTAGACTGTAAAATTAATGTAGCTAGTGCGGATATTTGAAATACACGGTTTATATGCTTTTATATTCAGGGCGTTTTATGGACACTGGTTTAGCCGTCATTATAATTCGATTGTATAATTTTTTTTTAAATATCTCTGCATCATGGAATTTGTAATTTTATAGAATTTTGAATTTTTATTATCAATTATTTCTATTTTTATCTTTTGTAATTAAGATATTTTAAAATTGTGAATAAAGTTGTTTTTATTTTTTGAAATATATCGCGTTCCTTCTAAGTTATAATAATAATAATAATAATAATAATAATAATAACAATACGAATATTTTATCAAGATGACCCATCAGTGCAAAAAAAAGCATTGTTCTCGAATGGGGTCCTGTTACAATAAAATTAAAATTAAAATATTTAGCCTAAAAATATCAACCGCACAGAGTTAATAGAAAAGTAAAATATAAGAAAATTACGTAACATAAAAAATCCGTTCAAATGTTGCTTAAATAATCGAAATTATATTCTCCTTAACCCATTGACACCTGAACCGCCTGTAACCGCCCGTACAAGACTCCAAGGCTTTAAAAAATTGTAACTTTTTCAATCGTGCGAACATTGCCTTAACTAGCAGTTGTGAGCATTGACTAGAAAGTCTCTCAAATTGAGATACCCAATAAACACAAAAAAGTCAGCGATTTTTGCAGAATATCAACCGTTGAATTTGGACAATAACCAAAATGACCGTTTTTAACGTCATAGAAAAACAACAAAAATTACGTTTTTGCCTTTAGTTTTTTTTATTCAAATCATCGTGGCAAATCCAAAAGTCAACATTCACAGCAAAATTCAGTCCTTGTCCTAGCTTAGCAAGGCAGCTTTACTCTTATTCGTTGCTCGGGCCGAGCTACAGCCTCTCGTTCTAGTGCATACTGACTTTGCCTTGATTTTCAACATCACCACCGCACTGCATGCTGGAAAATAGCCACAATTTTGTGTATACAGAAAATCACTCAAAAACGTAAAAATTCTCAGGAGTTAAAGGGAACCTCCATTGTTATAACAAATTGACGTTAAATTGTTGGAAATAAAGTCTAAATTAAAAAATTTTTAAAAGCCGGTGCAAATACAATTTTAGTGTACAAAAAAATGGATATGAATATCGCTTGTGTTCGCTTTTAAATTTCCCGCGCGCCGTCATTTTGAATATTTATGACGTGTTACAGTTGTCTTATTGTTGCATACAAAAGAACTTCGCTTCTTAACAATAGCGGCAACCGTAACACGTCATAAATATTCAAAATGGCGGCGCGCGGGAAATTTAAAAGCGAAAATAGGCGATATTTATATCCATTTTATTTGTACACTAAAATGATATTTGCATCCGCTTTTTAAAAATTTTAAATTTCGACTTTGTTTCCAACAATTTAACGTCAATTTGTTCTGACAATGGAGGTTCCCTTTAATGGGTTAACATAGGCGTTATTGGACTCAGTGATCATTTTCGGTATATTCGTTAGCGGCTCTTCCCCTCCCAGGAATCGCGTTAAAACTAATATCGCGTTCCTTCTAAGTTCGATTTTGATTTGGTCATAAGATATAAATAGAGAGAAGAAAATTTCCTGTGAATGTGGAAGCGCCACACCATCATGCCGCCAACCCCCAACCCCCAACCATAGAAACGGGCTTTAAGGCGCTGTTACACTAGGCAATATTTCGTGCAACTTGTCTCGCAACAACTAAAAACCGTGCGTTGCGATGCTGCGAGACAAGTTGCCTGGAGGGTGTTACACTACGCAATGTTTCTTGCAATTTGTCTCGCCCGACGGTGAAAGGAGCAATTTCATTGGCTAAAGTCACAAAACGTTGCGACACAAGTTGCAGGAAACGTGTTACACTACGCAACGCTTGAAAAATTCGTTGCGGCGTGGCGAGAATCGTTGCGAAAAGTAGAACCGACTTCTACTTCTCGCAACGATTGCGGCAACAAAAAAATCGCGAGAAATGTTTGTTGCGGGTATGTTACACTGGGCAATTTTTCATGCAACTTGTGTCGCAACAAAATTGCGAGACAAGTTGCACGAAACATTGCCTGGTGTAACAGCGCCTTTACACAGATAGGTATAAAGCGTAAGAGAAAATTCTTGGGAACATACGGGTCCTTATCGTCTTGTTGCTTTAGAAAAATTGCTTCTTTTCTTATCTCTGTTTTCTTATGGTACATTGAAACATAAGACAGATGTTTCTTACGCATGCGCATGACAAACATTTTCCGTCATTTGGTCTTATTGGTGTATAAGTCAGTCCTGTATTTCTCCCATCGAGGTGAACGTTGCTTTTTTATATCACATCATAAAACTTGAGGCCGAATTTGTCGCGATTCTGAAAAACTAAGAGCTATTTTTAATCAGAGTTCTTCCGAGGCAAAAATGCATCGATCTCTCGTGCTGGTAAGCATATTGTCAATTTATTCCTCTTTTTACTGTCGATTCTTTAGAATGCCTATTCAGACTGGACTTTTTTAGGCAATCTGTGACTGGGGGGGGGGGGGGGCGGGCTCCTCGGACCCCTCCCCCCCCCTATATCTCTGGAACCAGTACGGCTGGGACCATGAAATTTTCACACAATGTTCACCTCCGTACAAGGAAACCTTACACCCAGTTTTGACCTGCCACACCCAATTATGACGTTATAATGACGTCATTTTTGTTTTTCCGACGTTTCTTTGATATTTTTCCATCCAGATACTTAAAATATCAAATATAACTGTAAAATCATCTCTTTAATATTAAAACATAATAAATACAACAAGGACACACTTGTAAAGCGAAAAAAAGCAATAAAAAGCGATAAAATTATAATTTTGAAATTATTGTCCGCCATCTTGGATCCGCCATCTTGGATTTTCTTTTTTTTTTTGTTTAAATTAAAATTTAAAAAATATCTAAAAGAGAAAAGGATCAGAATGTATAAAACACTTATCAAACTAATGTCTATTATCCAAACAATGAACTTAGGAGCGTTATTTAATAAATAGTACAAAATGTTTGTCTATAAGTAAAAGAGAGCAAAAATTTACCTACCCCTCCCCCCAAATATTTGATGTTAAAAATTTTTCATGTCTTTCAAGAACTAGTCCCAAGAAAAAAACTATTCTAACAAGAAAATGCACTATAAGTCAAAGAACAAGATCTTAAAATAAAAAATTCACCATATGTTAATATTTTGAAAACCTATGTGTCAAAAACCGGTTGCCATGGCAACATGGTTAATCACACTGACATGTTATGGATTCCAAAATATCCCTAGATAAATTCTAGGAAAAGTCAGAAAATATCAGCTTCATAGCTATTTCGGTGTAAGAGTTATCACAATTTTACTGGAGCCCCCCCCCCCCCCCCCCAGTCTGAATAGGGTTAAAGAAGAACAATAGAAACACGCGGCAAAACGGCGTCGTTACTACAGCCCATCGGATTTAAAAAAATATTAAACTTCAGGACTGGGCTTCTGTGGATTATGGACTGTGGAATGCGTGTCATATTAATGTAGATTTTTACTGACTTCATTGCTTTTTTTAAGCAGTCTTTTCAAATGTAACAGAAATAATTCACGGCTTGGAAAGTAACAGACGAGTGTGGATTTGATCGGGAATCAATAAATTAAATATTAAAACAAAGTACAGAAAAATTGGTAGCTTCAATCAACGCTCACAATGCAGCAAGCAAAGTTCTACACTGCCTGCAGTTTATTTATATTAAACTTAGATGTATTTGCCCATACATTAGAACAAAAAAATAACTTGCTAAAACCGCTTGAAAGACATACCCGAAGAAACAGTATTTAAGGTTACAGTGTACCTTCGGGGGTGTCTCCAGCATAACAGCTCTAGCGTCTCAAGATTACACTTAATATACCTAAACCCAGATATCAAATTAAAGCTTATAGAGCTGGCTATCTAAATATGGAAACCATTTGCTAATAAAATGAATTGTCGAATTTTTTACGACGTCTAAATACGAACGTCCGAATCAGCTTTAAAACGCTATAACTCAAAGCGATTATTATATTTTGCTAATTTGATTTGTTCTCGGGTTTCCGGACACGAAGCGCTAAAAAAACGTGTCGGCGATTTCTCATATTCAATTGCAGTGAAAAGTTACAGAATATTTTCGAAAAGGGGAGAAAAAAAATTGGAATGATCGCACGGAAATGGCTCTTGACGAAAAAGTTTTCGGAATTAAGAAATTCGCCGACACTTTTTTGTTGATTATATGTTTGCCTAGCTTCTGTCCAAATTTAAGGAAAATCGAACAAATTCCCTTTGAGTTGTAGCTCTTTAAAGTGTCCCCAACAAGCGAAAAATTAACTTTGAGAAAACGGCGCTTAAAAAAACATATCACTTAATAAACAAACTCCGCCCACAAAAGTTATACCGTCATTTCTCCGTCAATTTTCACTATTTTTCGATAATTTTTTTTTGGATCAAAGTTCATTCTGTAAACTTTATTTTAACGCCAAAAAAAAAATTTCAATAAATTTTCGATCTGAAGGTACACTGTAACCTTAATAAGTCTATACAGTGTTTTATAATTCATTTGTCTTTTATAATTCATTTTCCTTTAAAACGTGATAAGGTACGGGTTTGTAATGGGGAATATAAGAGTAGAATATTATAAAGGGGAATATCAGCCTCGGTTTTACCTGTTAATAAAAGCCACCCCAGCTTTTCAGACTGTTGGTAATTGGCGGGGTTTATTCAATATAATTATCAGTTGGAAAAAAGGAAAAAAGAGCCATGTGGAAAATATAAAATGGTAGTTTCCACAACGTTTGCTAGTGGTTTATGTAATACATAGTTGCAAATATTGACGGAATTCAATACTAATTTTACATTGGGTTCTATCGGTTACTTTCAGTTCATACAACTGCTTAACAGAGTCCATAACTGAGTGTTAACTTTGTTAGTGCACATGACTTCTGAAGTTGCTCACCGGCCAGTGTTAATTTTCAAGTATCACTTCTGTTTTTCGAATGACTCTCCCGGACGATCCTTCAAATAAACCTGGCCAAATTATAAACGTAATACGGTCTGAAATACATTCGGAAGGCAGTAACTCCTTGCAGAGCTGATGAGCAGATGGACTGAAAACAGCATCCGGTTTTAAAGACATATTTCTCTCTAATTCGTAGGGTGGAGTCTGGCAAACGAGTTTCCAGGCATATCTGCAGCACTTTTCAATGTATTTCTTTAAACCCATCTTAAGGAAAAAGTCCTTGGTATAGGAGGCTTCAAATACTCCTGTTTCTTGGAGATTCTGAAGAGCAACTAACGTTCTCTGTTACAATAAAGAAAAATTTGTATATTAGTTAACTGGTTAATGAGGAAAACCAAACATTATTAAAACACCTTTAATTATTAAAAAGTTACTGTCGTTTTCGCAGTTTTAATGATGTATTGAAAACCATTTTAAAAATCCCATGAATTGGCAAGAGTAAAATACCAGGCGTCGAGCCTAAACGATAGCCATCTGAATGATCTCGAAGGGTTAGTCCTGTATGATTGTTTGATAGTTTATTCAACCATTTTTATAAACATACTTGTAACGCGATGTCACCCAAATTTAGTAACAAATCTCAATTTAACGGATCTGTCATTTAAGGTGGCTCCATATATAGTTATTGGCCAGTCTTCCAAATAAAATATACACGATCTTATTGCGGTCTTTCAAGAATTGTGTTTCGCGATGCTAAGCATAATATACACATACACGTAGCTTAGGCTTTCTCGTTTACGGAGAAGTCTAATTTGGCAGTCTTGTCTCGTTACCATGGCAGCCAATGATTGAGTTGTTGGGCTTGTTGTTCAAGGCTATCAAACCTCTCAACGGATTTTCTCGATTTTTACACGGTAAGGATTCACGATTTTCGGTGAAACAGAAGAAACATTCAGTAAGTCTAATCTAACAAAGTCATTAAAAAATCGGTACATAATTTTTGGCAATTTACTCACTTTTCGTTTTTTACGTTTATCGGGTTTGTGTATGTACAAAAATTGTATCTTTTTTTGCGATCGAGAACAAAGAAAATCCTACCATTTTGTCAATTTTTTTAAAAAATTCATCGTGTGGAATGCGCACAATAAACGTTTTAGTTACCGTAAAAACCTCTTTATTTTCGTGCCCATGCCTCGCGCGCCAAAAAAATATATGGAGCCACCTTAAATAAGTCGTAGATAAATCCCAAAAACGGACGCATTAACTCAATTGTAAATTCCGGCACTCGGATGCCTTTCATAATTTTTGTATTTTTTTTTTAAGAATAACTAGTTTAGTGGTTTAGTTTTCATTCTCAGCACCTCTTTTCATCACCCGTTATGGCATGGTATTTTTTGGGTAGCATTGAGGGGGGAGATATGTGTGTGTGTGTGTGTGGGAAGGGGGGTCGGGTATTCAAAAAGCCGCATTGAAGGTTTTGGCTTGTATGGAACTTGATTTAGTTATTCGCCTCCCAAATTTAAAAAAAAGGGCCTCTGAAGTTAAATAATATGGCTTCAAGAAAAGCGTTTTACTGTCGTCAGATATAAATTAAACAATTTGTACTAGCCATTTTCTCAGTTCCCAACAGTAATTTGTTTGGCGGAGGTTGTTTCATTACCTGTACCAGGGCGTCAATATCACAAAGTTCTGCGGTCTCTTTCATGATCACCTTTAAGCTGTTTTCGTAACTTGAGCCGAGTAAGTTCAATGAATGGTCGTCGGGCTTATTAATAGAAAACTGGAACTCGCTGAGCTGTATGAAAACAAAAACATCAACCTAGTCCAAGATCGGACTCAAGCAAGTAAAACAAGTCAGACTGGTATGTCAATTAAGCTATACTCTATTAAAGGTCAAATGAACCAAAAATTTGAATTTTTTTCTTTATCCATTTAAACGTTAAAAGAAACCATAGCAAACTTACGCAAAAATTTTCCTTCCTGAGCGTTTAAGGAAGTTACATAGCTAAAAGTACGAAGATTTCCGAAGGCTTCACGAAAACGTTTCTGAAATGGCCGCGCCCTACAAGTGGTAGGATTGGTAAGGATTGTGACGTCACTATTGGTGAGCCAACCTCATTCCCAGTGTCCCCTCTCCTGGCGAATACTGAGTATTCTAGCTTGTGTATATTCTTTAAACTTAAAGATTTCTACTGTTTTCGCATTGAAAATTAAATGGCCGAGGAGCTCGAACCCGTGTGTTTTAGTAGGAAACGAAGAGCTTTGAGCGACGAAATCTTGCTTCGAGAAACTTCATCTGTTTATACAATATTTTTTCTTAACGGAGTTAGGTTTTTTCAATCCACCTCGCTTGGTCATCTAAAAGTGTCATCATTTCAAATGTTGTAACGGTTAGTATATACCTCAGATGCTCTTAGTGCTACTAATAGAGCTCATAATTTTTGGCAATTTACTCACTTTTCGTTTTTTACGTTTATCGGGTTTGTGTATGTACAAAAATTGTTTCTTTTTTTTTGCGATCGAGAACAAAGAAAATCCTACCATTGCACGTGCAAAATTGTTATTTTTATGCTTATAACGCAGAGAGCAAAATAACTGAATGCTGATTGGCTGACGAAGAGGGCATTTTTCCTTAATTGAGGGCAAAATTAATCGCTCCTGATTGGTCGAGCATCAATACTTCTCATTCGCGATCGGTTGAGCGCGTCGTTCTCATTGCATTCAGTTGCCTTGGCGGAATTTTGAAGAAAATTTACAAACGGAGCGGCTTAGATACAAAATTCCCGAAATATGGGCTAAAAGTCTTTCTGGAATTTCTTCAAAAAAGCTCTAAAATTCTTTCAAAATTTCTAAAAATCTCTAAAACTCTTAAAATTTCTCTGTTGTTTTTGACTGTGAGCTGGTAGATGGCTCACTGAATTCAGCCATATTTGCTGCCAACAGAGATGGGATTCATGGAAAGCATAATTTAAGTGGGAAACTGCTGATTAGTTGCACCGTATAAGCTTTAATTTCTAGGCATAGCTTAGATACAAAATTCCGGAATTTTTTTAGTATTTTAGACACGGAAAAGAATTTTAGAAAATCTCTGGAATTTTAGGAAATGGGTAAAATCTGGTAGAATTTTAGAGAAATGTCAGCTTCCAGGTGACACTGACACAAGCAAAAATATATTTTGTGTTACCGCTGACAAACTTGAGGGGATCTCTAACGGATACGTTACTTGGCCCGAAAAGCTACCTATAATGTGCGCAATGTTTACATTAAATATTAAAAATTTGTTGGTTTTGAAAGCTAAGCAATAACATTCTAAGATGACGAAACAAGTCGAGCTGGTTCAAAGGAGGGCTAAAAAATACTTCACCATTCTATAGATTATGATTTTAAAATACAGTTCCGGGCCCGAAAAGTTATCAAGACTTTCAAGAAACGGGCCCCAGGAAGGGAACGCCTAGCAAAAAGCCAGTAGTTTCAGAGTGTACTCTTTTTTCATTCACCTTTTTCTTACTTGCCTCAGAATACTGTGCTCCAATTGCTGGCGCGAATGTCAAAATTATAGAAATTCCTTGTAGAAAGCTGTTTCTTAAATCTTGAGCTGCCAAGTAGCACTCCTACCAAAAACGACAAGAATACACACAATTAAACACACTACAAAACAAACACATGATACCTTCGCCATGCAATGCATACAAAAAAAAATTCAAACTGACATAATTTTTCTTATAAGGAAAATTGTAAATATCGTAGTTCGGCGTGACCGCTAGGGACTAGTAAAATGCTGTACAGGACTACAGAAGTTGCGGAGCGGCATTTAAAACGTAGCCGTGCTTGGCAGAAAGCTGGTAACTCATTACGCTGTATAATAACGGCGTCCTTCTACAGTCTTATAGTGAGGACTGACAGGACCGATTTTCCCGCGGTTTTGGTTTCCTGTGTTTGCGTTTTCGTCATTCCTTCCAAGGCTTGGGTTACTCCATGGTACTCTTGCATTATGGGTCCCACAATTTTCTTTTATCGTAAAAATTAATTCTCCTTGGCCATCGTAGCTTAATAAGAAATAGGGAAAAAAGGACTTAATGCGATGAGCATTTTGAAAAATCACCCTAAGATCAATGCAGCCATAAAATTTATTAATTTATTAATAAATCTTAGGGTGATTTTCCAAAACGCTCATCGCATTAAGTCCTTTTTTCCCTACAAAGATAGGTTCAATCGTTCCCAAATGTCAAAAGTTGTGTATAAGGCTAGTTGTTGGGATTGTCAGGATTTCTACATTGGAAAAACAAAAGGAAGACTGCATGACAGAAAAACTGAACATTTTAAAGGGATCACAAGTACTTGTCATGCATCTGCTATCGCAGACCACGTCACATCAACTGGTCACAACTTCAAATGGGACCACTTTGAGATATTGGCAAAAGGTCGGTCTGATACTCACTGTAAGATTAAGGAGACTCTACTTATTCAGGAACTCAGACCTACCCTTAACGATAATGTCAGCAGCGAATAGCTAATTCTTTATTAGTTTGCATCTTTTATATGCACATTTTTCTCATCTTGTGTTATTATTGTTGTTAATTAGTTACTTTTTTTTCATTTAAATTTAGTTGTTACTTGTATTATAAACGGTCACTTCTGAGGATGTATGTTGTAACATACGAAACGTCAAGTTAATATTTTGTTTTCCAACATGCGTTTTATTGTCATGTTTGTCACTGTAGTTTGTGTGCTATTTCTCTTATCGTCATACATAATTCATTATTTAAAAAATTAGGGTCTTCTAGATATCTCTCTCTAAATGTTAATTTACCTCAAAAATCCGACATGCAACATACTTGTCGTCTATCTCGGTAAACTTGTCTCGCTTCTTTTGTAGTCGCAAGTTTTCTAACATTTCAACGGCATCCATCCGTTCATGATCATAGAACTGTTGGTAGTTTCTTTCCAGTGAGGAAGGGCTGTTTGAACTACTAATATTCTCAACGTTGCTTTCGCTTTGGCGTGCATGATCTTCAGTAAACTTCCTTAACCTTGAACAAACAGAACATTTTAAGCAGCCATTTTTGGTAATACCGATCAGCCAAGAGGGAATGAACCTCTGAGAGGCTCAAAGTTATACAAGAGATCTAGATGTTTGTAATATTGTCGTTTAGAGGCATATAATGATGGCTATTGAAGACGCAGTGTTAGCGGTAGGGTGAGAAATAGTTATTTTTTGCAAAATAACCTGATAGGCGATAAAATGACATCAAATACAAATTGCGTTTGCCAAGCAGTATATTGAAATTGAAATTCTGCTTATCGCTTAGAGGTATTTATATGCTAACAAAAGGTATTGACTTGATACGGACACAAAGGAAAAAAAATAAAGGAATTTCTCCACTGTTATCACTCCAAAAGCCTTGTATTGTATGGACTAAATGCTTCCGAGTTTTAATCAGGTTTCCTCATCACTACGTCCTGTAAATAATTTTTTTTCTCTCTACTTCGGCTGTATTTTTATTTATGTGAATAAAAAAATGAAATGTCATCAAAAGCAGTGAATCAACGTAATCATGAAGTTGGTGCTTATCAACTACTGCTTAGAATGACACCACCGAGTACCCTGGCTCACAACAGGACTCCTAGACTGCAAAAATACTAGGACTTGTATGGGATATTATAATTAGTTTGATAAATTATCAAAATCACAACTATAAACAGCCATCAAGTGTCATTGTCTGAGAACGTGTTCCAGAAGTTGGAAATGGGGTTAACCGATGCTGATAAAACTTGCTGCAGAAGTTAAAACCTTGGTAAGGTATTCCAAAAGCCAAAGTGGTTTTGTTTTCTGACTTCTAGTTCAGAAGTTTCGGTTGGGGGGGGGGGGGTACCAATTGGAGTCAGCGGATCATGGAAAATCATGTTTTACTGAGGAGTAAGTTTGGAATTGCATAAAAACAAACAAATCCTATTGACTAATTAATTTTATGGTGTGTTTCTATTACAAAGGGTCTTTCAAATCATCATACAGATTTGGCAGAGAAGGTTGTGGCAGTGTGGGGGCCATAGGCATACGGGCCGGGGGGGCTGCAGCCCCCCCCCCCCCCAAATTTTGGGCAACTCAGATTTTTTGGGCAGCATGCAAGAGACATTTGGGCAAAGCCAGTTTTTAAAGAAGTTTCCATGTTTTTTTTTCGAGGAGATAGATATTTTCTATTTTAACCTTAAGTCGGCGTGGTAAAGCCAGTTAAATTCACGCAAGACAGTGGTTGCCTAGCACGTGATTAGTTTCTGGTTATTAGTGAAGGGGATCATATGCTGATATTCATATTTGTAATTTTTTGGTTGTTGGGCACTGTCTGCACTGTACTAGCTGGTGTGGGGTATTTCCAGTCGTGAATTAAGCCCTCGTAGGTGAACATTCGCAAAGAGAAACGCAGCTGACACCGGAATCGCACCACCGTATTAACACTTACTATGCGTCCATCGACAAGGTACTGTCCGAGCTTGAGCTCAGGTTTAGCGGAAATGACCAGGAAATACTCTGTATTTTAGGAAATATCTGTCACAGTGAAACACCTGATAAAGAAAGCTTCTCCCGCGTTCCTGATTTCCGAAGGCGACCCGACCAAATCCGAAGACAACCCGATCTATACCGACTATGTCCGAAGATGTTCCGAAGAATTCGGAAGTTTCCATGGACCTCAGACCTCCGTTTAATAACATGCAGTTGTAATCGTAATGTTCAGAACGATAAAAGCCTACAAAAAAGTGTCAAATTTTCATAAACGTAACTATACTGTGAATTGGATCATGCGATCAGTTAAGGCTGATAGCTCAAATCTGTAAGTTAGGCTTGAGAAATTGCTCAAAAGGCGTGAGTTGGCGTGAGATCGGAGTTTTGGGCTCGCAGATGTGAGACTCACGCCTAAGGCGTGAGACTTGGCAGGTATAAGACTCTGGAAGCCGAGCAGAAAATGTACATGGGTTTTCGTCGTGTGCGCGGATTAGGCTACATGACTGTTTCAGAAATGCTGGAGACGATGCACGAGAATGATCTATTCCCGGCCTGTTAAATCGATGACAATCGATCATCGGAAATCCAATCGATCAATCGATATCAATCGATAAAATTAGTTAAATGATATCGATTGATATCGGCCAATCGATGATCAATCGATAATCACAAAAACTGTCCCGCAAATTATCGATTTTTGCGTGTTTTCTCGGAGCTCGAGTAACAAAACACAATGTCCGGTCAAGACACGCCGCATCGCGAGCGGGAAGTTACCCTTGTGATATCCGATGTCGTTGTGAAAGGGTACCAGGAGTGTTCATTCACTGTTGCAATTGGTGACAACTTCTCCGCAAGCAAGAAAAGGGGAGATCGTGGCAATGCTTTTAAGGTGACTGATGATCGAGACAACTTGGTCACCTACAGAGGATATAGTTGCTCCGCTTTGGCGACATCAAAAACCGTTTTCAGTATAAGTCTTGTTATGTTGCCGTCCATATAACCCAGGATTGATGGCAATCGATAAAATCGATATCAATTAATCGATTTTATTGGAAATCGATGGTCAATCGAATTATCACAAAAACATACGCCATCGATTGATCATCGATTTCCAATATCAATCGATTAATTGGCATCGATTGATATTGATTGATATCGATTTCATCGATCATCGATTTTATTGATTTAACAGGCCGGGTCTATTTGATACGTTTACAGAGCTTTCTAATGTGGTACATATCCTTGCAGTGATACCTGCTACATCGTGTTCTGCAGAACGATCATTCAGTGCGTTGCGCAGATTGAAAACTTACCTCCGCAGCACCATGGGGCAACAACACCCTCGTTTCTTTTCGACTGTTTCATAAAAATTTGGGCAACTTCCGAGAATTTTTTGGGCAAATTGTTCACCGCCCCCTGGCAAAAAATTGCCCGTACGCCTATGGTGGGGGCTGGCACGAATTTTGGCCAAATTTTGAAGAAAAAAACATCCTATTCTCACCGGGGATTCCTTCAAACAATGGCGAAGTTCAACATATTACGTAACTTTAAACCCCAAGAATAGTAGCGTGGGAATGGGTTGCGCAACCTCCGGCACGTTGATGGCTATATAATCTTATTCTGGTGCGATCAGTCCTTCATAACCTCAAAAGTCCTTTCCATGGCGCTCGGGGAGGATTAGTTAAGTACGTTCAAGCCCTCAGTCCTGTATCATCGCTGCGCCGCGGTTTTTGTTTTGTGTTCACCATGGCACATGTTCCAGTCATTCCCGGTAAGTGTGCCGTTCGCTTTTCTCTATGTTAGGTCGGGAATTGTACTTTCCCTTGTGGCCCGCAAGCCTTTAAGTTTGTTACTAGCTTGGAGTTTTTCGCTCGCATTCCTGTAGCTTCTTACTTTTGGCCTTGTTTCGTACAATTTTTTTATTAGCTCATATGTTCACGCTGTGTAATGGAACTTTTTTTCACTAGAACGATTTCGTATAACCCATGTTTTAAATGCTAATGAGATTTTTATATGCTAATGAGTCTGGCCATATGAGATAAGCAGAATGAAGCAGTAGGTAAGGTTCACGCTTTTTAAAAACACATGAAAGGGCCAATAACATAGGTAGCAAAAGGATTACTAAATAAACGGCGAACATTCGAGTCTAAATTCATTTTCAACTTTTCATTGTTTTTAAACTTAAAACGTTTCACGCTCAAGTGATTCACGCTACAATGCATTCGCAACTTTGATTTTTGACGCTTTGATTTTTCAAATCGGAAAAAAAGTGTTATGATTTTTATTTTGTTTTGAAGTGAAAAGAAAAAATAACATTTTTCA